>PVLC010021543.1:0-27828 GCA_004027655.1 Graphiurus murinus
AGAAACCAACGGAGTAGAGGAAAGGGACGGGGTGGCAAGGAAGAGAGGTACTGAGGAATGAAATTGACCAAATCAGCCATACATGGTGGTGCATGTTTGTAATCCCAGTACTTGGGAGGCTGAGACAGGAGGATCACAGGTTCACAGCCAGCCTCAGCTGCTTAGTGAGGCCCTTTACAACTTAGTGAGACCCTGTTTCAAAGTAAAGAATAATAAATAGGTCTAGGGGTGCAGCTTGGAGGTAGAATGCCCCTGAGTTCAATCCCCAGTACCAAAAAAAAAAAAAAAAAAAAAAAAAAGGAATCCATGTTATGTTAAAAGAGTTGGGGGTGTATCTTGGAAGTAGAATGTCCCAGGTTCCATCCCCAGGCTTCCCCCCACCCAAAAACAAAGTTGTAGAATCTTCTCTTGCTGAGGACATGGTCACTTGGTCAGTTTCACTGTCGAGACTGATCTAAAACTTCTTTCCGCTTTCTTTCTAAACTATACGTTTTTTTCACATCACCAGCCTGCCCCTCCTCTCTGTCAGTGTCCTCACTTTGGGCTGGACAGAGGTGGCCCCTAAGGAAATGACAACTGGCCGCTGAGTCCTAGCAGGAAAAGGAGGAGAGCCATTTTTTTGGATATGTGCTTGTTGGGTTGCAGTGTTAGAATCAGGCAGTGTGGTCTCGGGACCTTGGACGTGCCTCCGAGAGGACTTGGATAGGTAGGAGGGTTAGTTGCTGCATCCCGTTCACAAGTGGTATGGAGAAGGGTGTGAGCAGATATTTCAGAGAAGCCTTCCCCAAGGACCTTAAATAATGTGAACCCTATCTTGCTTGCATGCTTGCTTTCTGTATGTGGTACTGGGGACTGATCCCAGGGGCATTCTACTTCTGAGCTACACCCCCAGCCCTATTTTATTTTGAAACAGGGTCTGACTAAGTCACCATGCACTGTCCTCAAACCTGCGATCCTCCTGTCTCAGCCTCCCAAGTACTGGGATCACAGGTGTGCTCCACCATGACTGGCTCACTCTTCCTTTTTTTCCCCTTTCCTTCTTTCATTCTTCCCTTCTTCCTTTCTTAATATGGAACCCAGGGCTTCATACTTGCCAGGTAATCACATCCCCAACCCTTCAATACATATTTGATTAACTTATTGAATGAATGAACAGATGAATGGAGAAGAGGAGCAGAGAGTATCTGAGCAGCTCCTCTGGCCCCCTGGAAGGATCCTGATTGAGAGGTCTCCTCTCCCTCCCCTCAAACTCCCAGTCACCACTGAAGAACAGAGACCTAGATTCCCACATACTCAACTCCCCTGTCTGTGTTTGAAATGCCCTTCACCTCTTCAGAAGGGGGAACTTTTCAGCATCAGTAAATAGTGAGAGTCTCATCAACCTAGTGAGACTTTCGTTTCAAAAATAAGGTCAGAGTGGTGGCGCATGCTTGTAATCCCAGCATTTGGGAGGCTGAGACCAGAGGATTTGGGTTCATGGCCAGCCTCAGCTACCTAGTGAGGCACTCCGCAACTTAGTGAGACCTGGTTTCAAAATAAAGAATAAAAAATAGGGCTGGAGGTAGAATGCCCCTGAGTTCAATCCCCAATACGGCAAATAATAATAGTAATAATAATAATAATAATGTCAGAGCCAGGCGTGGTGGTGCATGCTTGTAATCCCAGTACTTGGGAGGCTGAACCCGGAGGATCCGGGTTGGTGGCCAGCCTCAGCTACCAAGTGAGGCCCTCTGCAACTTAGTGAGACCCTGTTTCAAAATAAAGAATTAAAAAATAGGACTGGGGTGTAGCTTGGAGGTAGAATGCCCCTGAGTTCAATCCCCAGTACCTCGAAAATGAAAATAAGGTCAGACGTGGTGGTGCTTATTTGTAATCCCAGTAATCAGGAGGCTGAGACAGGAGGATCCAGGTTCGCGGCCAGCCTCAGCTACTTAGTGAGGCCCTCAGCAACTTAGTGAGACCCTGCTTCAAACAAAAAGTAAAAAAAAACGGTTGGGGGTATAGCTCAGAGGTAGATTGCCCCTGGACTCAATCCCTAGTACCACAAAATAAAAATAAAATAGGGCTGGGGGTGTAGCTTAGAAGTAGAATGCCCCTGGGTTCAATCCCCAATACTACAAAAAAAAAAAAGAGACAACTTTTTAGGTCTCCCAGGAAATCTGCAGTTAGATGAAGGCAGCAGAAGGAATCCAGCTTCCCTGCCTGTGGGTGGTTACCAGATCTTTCTTCCTACACAAAGGAGAGTCTCCCTAGGTTAAGTCCTGCTGTAAATCTCACCAGTAACCCCCACATGGGACTTTCTGTATGTCCTGCTCATTACGACCAAGCCATCAGTCCCCACGCAGCTGCCTTCCTCCCCGGGGGACCTGAGGTGAGAAGTTTCCCTTTGGCCCACATTAGTGGGACCCCTCACCAGGTTTACCTTTCTAAGACCTCTTTCTCCCCACCCCCCACCATCCGCACAAGAATGTATGAGGGGCAAACGCTGCCTAGCTCTTGAGCGGTGGCCCACATCTGTCTGCCAGGACAGAGAGCATCCTGAGGTGTGTGCGCGCTCACCCATGGTGGGGGTTCAGTTTCAGGTACCACAAATCTAGAAGGTAGAGAAAGAAAGCACCACTCGAGCTAGAATGCCCCCCTTGGGGGTTGTTTTGCTTTTGGTGGTACTGGGGAATGAACCCAGGGGCATTCTACCTCTGGGCTACACCTTTAGCCCTTTTCATTTTATTTATGTATTTATGTGTGTAGTACTAGGAATTGAACCCAGGAGCATTTTACCTCCTAGCTATCCCCCAGCCCTATTTTATTTTTTATCTTGAAACAGGGTCTAGCCGGGCGTGGTGGTGCACGCTTGTAATCCCAGCATTTGGGAGGCCGAGAATGGAGGATCCCAGTTCTCGGCCAGCCTCAGCTACCTAGTGAGGCACTCCACAACTTAGGGAGACCCTGTTTCAAAATAAAGAATAAAAAATAGGGCTGGGAGCTGGGCATGGTGGCGCATGCTTGTAATCCCAGCATTCGGGAGGCTGAGACCAGAGGATCCGGGGTTGCGGCCAGCCTCAGCTACCTAGTGAGGCACTCCGCAATTTTGTGAGACTCGGTTTCAAAATAAAGAATAAAAAATAGGGCTGGGGGGATAGCTCGGAGGTAGAATGCCCCTGAGTTCAATCCCCAGTACCGCAAAAAAAAAAAAAAAAAAAAAAAATAGGGCTGGGGGTATAGCTCGGAGGTAGAATACCCGAGTTCAATCCCCAGTACCACAAAAAAAAAAAAAAGAAAGAAAGAAAGAAACAGGGTCTCACTAGGTTGATGAAAGCCTCACTACTTGCTGAGGCTGTCCTCAAACCCATGATCCTCCTATTTCAGCCTCCCAAGTACTAGGATTATAAGCATGCACCACCATGCCTGGCTCCCTTTTTATTTTTTATTTTGAAACAGTCTCGCTAAGTTGCTGAGAGTCTTGCTAAATTGCCAAGGCTGTCCTAGGACCTACAATTCTCCGGACAATCTCCCAAGTACTAGGATTACAGACATATGCCAGTGTGCTAGATTGGGGGTAGGGGGGAGGAGGTGGTAATTTAAAAATAGGAATCTTTACTGGGTTGAGATTTTGATAGGACAAACACCCCGGGTGGTGGGAAGAGCTTCTGGGAGTGACTCCTGTCTCCCTATATGTTTATAAGGCTGGGGGGGGGGCTCAGCAGCTCTGGGGGGTCTGGCCCTTGCTGGCCTGTCCACTTGCACTGGTGCAGTCAAAGCCACAGTGACCGTTAGCAGGCGCTGGCTTCTGTCCTTGGGTCCACAGTGGTCTCAGTGGAGCCTAGGACTTGCAAGGCCAGATAAATGTCCCTGGGGCCTGCTGGAAGGGTGTGACAGAAGTGAGAGACCGGGCTCCGGGAGACCCTGGGGATTGGAAGTGTCACCAGTTGGGAGGAGGCCGGCCCTCTGGTGGGAGTGTGTGAGGATAGATGTCTGCAGGAGGGTGTTGGGGGGCTTGGAGCTGGGCAAGAGGTGGGGGAGGGAGGCCAAGGGAATGGTCCCCCTGAAGGACTGGTAGGTGGAGTTGGGGATGTTTGGACAAGGAAACTCTTTGAAGCTTTTCTCTCCTCCTCCCTGTCCTGGACCTGGTCCCCTCCCCTCCATAAAGCCATTAGCTTCTGGTGCCAGCCCTATCTCTGCTCATCTCTCGTTCCAGTGGATGCATTCACAGACCTCCTGCCCTGAGGGACCCGGAGGATTTATGGGGGGTCGAGGGGCGGGGTGGGGAGGGGATCCTTTCGAGGAGTGGAGAGAGGTCTGTTAGGAAGGTAGGGTGTGGACAGCTGTTGGTCACAGCAGCGCTGAGGCCAGATCGTTTCCGAGCTGGCTCTGCATGACAAAGGGACAGAGCAAGTCTCCTCTTTGATCTGCCCTTGCCGGCCCCACACACCTGCCTGTTGGTCTCCCCGCCCCAGCTGAGACCTCAAGAAGAAAAAACCAAAAGGGGGCGGGGGGGGAGGCCGCGTCCAGCGCTCCTGGACCCTGCGCAGGCCACCTTCCTCTCTTGGTGGCCCCAGGACAAAAGTATTTCCGAGACTGATGACCCAAAGCACCTGCCGCCCCCTCCGGGGGAGCCTGGAGACCCGGAACCGCGCGGTGAGACGGGGCGGGAGCAGTGGCGCTGGTGCTGGTGTGCTGGGTGAGAGGTGCAGACTCACTGGAGACGCAGGGCCCCCCACATGGAAGCTGAGGGAGAAGCGAGGTGGGGGTGAGTCGCAGGGGGCGTGTTTTTATCAGTTGGCTCTAGAGTCCAGAAGCTTCCAAGGGCTTTGGGGACGTGGGCTCAGGCGCCAGTTACTAGGCAAACATGCCGGGAGCTCGGGTGCTCCGACCGAGGGGTGGTGGCTTTAGGAAGATGCGTCCTCCGCCTAGACCTCGGATGCTGATGCTGAAGATGCGGCCCAAGAGCTGAAGTGTCCCTGGGTGCCGGTGTCGCCAGGTCACCGCGGAAAGGGCAGGGGCCGCCAAAGCCTGCGCGACCCCCCCCCCTGCCCCGGAGCCCCGCGCGACTTTGCGCGGCTGGCTGCGCTGCTTTTACGTTTCTTAGAGACACTGCCTTGAGAAATGAAAAGTCCTCCTTGTGGCTGAGAGGCTGGGACAGAAGGATCGCAAGTTCGAGGTCAGCTTGCAACACTTAGAGACCCTGCTTCAAAATAAAAAGGGCTAGAAGTGTAGTGGAAGGAAGGAAAAGAGGGAGGGAGGGAGGGAGGGAAGGAAGTTTTCCTTCTTCTTGCAATTATTCCTTAAGGATAAACAAGGGTTGGGATTTGGAAAACTTGTTTGGAGGAAGAAGGGTGCAGATGAAGAGAGAAGACTCTTATTTGGGTTTAGGGAAATCCAGTTCCTCCCAGTTTTGTTTGTATGTTAAAACCTCTACCAAAAAAAGAGACTGATGGTCAGAAAAGTAAATCTCTGGGCTGGAAAGGTAAAAAAAAAAAAAAAAAAAAAAAATGAGGCATGGATGTTTCTTGGGATGTTCCAGAAGAGAGGAGAGATGTGATTTGCAACAAAGCAGCTTCCTAAAGGCGACACTATGTTATGTTCTGTTCTTGATTTGTTTTCATTCCCCTTTTCTGGTTTCTCAGTTTATTATTTCCTTTGGAACTAGGTCCTGAATAGGGTTCCCACCGTTTGGGGTAGGGGACCTCAAAGCCTCTGGTGAGAGGGGAAGCAGTAAGAGGTGGAGGTTGGAAGGCTGCATCGCCCTAGGGAGCAGAACTTGACTTCAGGTCCACCCAGAGCCCAGCCTGGGCTTTCCTGGGCCTGCCCCTCCCTCCCGGCCTTGCCGTGTCTGTGGGCTTGCACTGACTGACTCTCCCTTGGTTTCTCTAGGAAGCCCCGCTCTGGAAGCTGTCGTCGGTCCCAGGGCTCTGGGGTGGGCTGAGGCCGACCATGCCCAGCCTGCTGCTGCTGTTCACCACGGCTCTGCTCTCCAGCTGCGCCCAGCTGCTGACGGATGCCAACTCCTGGTGGTGAGTGAGGGGCTTCGGGACTGCTCGGCACCTTCTAGCTCCTTTGGTAGTCAAGGGTGGAGAGGGGGCACCATGATCATACTTTTATCCAGAGGAATGGGAAGGGCTTTTTGCATCCCAGGAAAGGTTAGAGTTCCTTTTCTCTCCCCAGCCCCCAGAGGTGAGGGTTCCCTGAAGATAAAGAATTGGTTCATTTGGGGGTTTTTCTCTGATCCTATCTAGGATCCTTTTTCCCCATCCCCATGAATTGTTAGAAATAGCTCGTTTAAGCCGGGTGTGGTGGCACACGCTTGTAATCCCAGTACTTGGGAGGCTGAGACCAGAGGATCTGGGTTCGCAGCCAGCCTCAACTATTTAGTGAGGCTCTCCGAAACTTAGTGAGACCCTGTTTCAAATTAAGAATAAAAAATAGGGCTGGGGTGTAGCTCAGAGGTAGAATGCCCCTGGGTTCAATCTCTAGTACTGCAAAAAAAAAAAAAAAAAAGAAATAGCTCTTTTATTGTCATTGGGTCGATAACTTTGCAAGAGGCCTTGAGTTCAATCCCCAGCACTGAAAAAAAAAAAAGGAAGAAAGGAAGAAAAAAAATTCTATGAAGCTGGGCATAGTTGCACTGCTTGTACTCCCAGTTTCTCAGGAGACTGAGGCAGGAAGATTACTTTGGCCCAGGAGTTCAAGGCCACACAGTGAGACCCCCATCCCAAAATATATGTATATGTATTGATATCTGGTTTTTGTTTTTTGTTTTTCATTGCCAGCAGAGGCAGAGAGCAAAGTTTCTATTTTATCCAGATGGGGATTTTGCAGGACCATGTGTGGCTTTTTTGTTGTTGTTGTTTTAAGACAAGTCAGCATGGCAATGTGGCAGAAGATCCTTATTTTGCATGATCTGTGCCCGGCTCAAATTTTTATGCAGATGGTGAATCTGTAGATTTCTCTTCTAACCTAAAACTTTATTTTTTTCAGTTTTTGTGGTACTGAGGATTGAACTCAGGGGCATTCTACTTCCAAGCTACATACCCAGTCCTATTTTTTTTTTTTTTTTTTTTATTCTCACTAAGTTGTGGAGGGCCTCACTAAGCAGCTGAGGCTGGCCACAAACCCGGATCCTCCGGTTTCAGCCTCCCAAGTACTGGGATTACAAGCATGTGCCACCATGCCTGGCCTTAAAACTTTTTATATCTGGCTGATGATGAGAAGAGGGATCCCAGAACTGACCGGTAGTGGGTTGGGGATGTGCAGGGTCAGATACGGAAGTGAAGGTGCTTAGAATACATTGTGATGTGTGCAGAGTGGATTCTATTTTATTTGTTTATTTAATACTGGGGATTGAAACTAGGGGCACTCTATCCCTGAGCTACACCCTCAGACCTTTTGTGGGTTTTTTGTTTTGTTTTTTTGCGGTACTGGAGATTGAATCAGGGGCATTCTACCTCTGAGCTACACCCCCAGCCTTATTTTTTATTCTTTATTTTGAAACAGGGTCTCACTAAGTTGCGGAGTGCCTCACTAGGTAGCTGAGGCTGGCCGCAAGCCCGGATCCTCCGGTCTCAGCCTCCCAAATGCTGGGATTACAAGTGTGTGCCACCACGCCTAGCTCTGGTTTTTTTTGAACCAAAGTCTCACTAAGTTGCTGAGGCTGGCCTCCAACTTGTGATCCTCCTGTCTCAGCCTCCCACGTTGAGTTCTATTTTAAAGGCATAAGGAGAATTCCATTTAAGGGAGTTGGTTGCTTTCCCTCACATACCCCTGCTCTTGGGCCAAACTGAACTAGTAGTTCTGTTGACATTTGGCTTTTTTTACCCTCTGCCTCAAAAGAATAGCTGCCCTGCCCACCCCACCCCACCTACTTCTCTGCCTGCCCCCCATCCTTTAAGCCAGTTTGAATTCTGGCTGGCTCCTTATAAAGGCTGCTCCCCGGTGTAAGAGCTTTCCCTAGAATCGTGTCTCAGGCATTGGGTATCTCATGTGTCGTTTGTGGCCAAGCCTCACTTTCCATCGTGTGTCCTTCGAAGACATGCGCTCTATTTTACTTATTTTCCCAAGTCCTGAGTCCCGAGTCATTCAGGGCCTTGTACCAGAAAGCACGCTCACCCCCGACCTTCGCCTTTTCTGCGTTGCTGTTGTAGGTCCTTAGCTATGAACCCCGTGCAGAGACCGGAGATGTTCATCATCGGCGCTCAGCCTGTGTGCAGCCAGCTTCCCGGGCTCTCCCCCGGCCAGAGAAAGCTGTGCCAGCTGTACCAGGAACACATGGCCTACATCGGAGAAGGAGCCAAGACGGGTATTAAGGAGTGCCAGTACCAATTCCGGCAGAGGCGGTGGAACTGCAGCACCGTGGACAACACATCTGTCTTTGGCAGAGTCATGCAGATAGGTAAGAGGCCGCTGAATTCTGGCTGGGCTACGGGGACTGTGCTCTTCTCGCCTGGGTTCAATTAAGCCCTCCAGGACTGGCACATCGAGACCCCAAAGGGAAGCCTCATTGGGGTCTTCCGAGGATTGGAAGCAGCAGCGTGGGGGAGGGGTGCACCAAGAAGCAGTGTCCGGATGATGTATTAATAGCCCTGCAGCTCCCTGTCTCTGTAGCCTCTGTGCTCCAGCTTCACCCTGGGCGGGCTGGATGTGACTCACCCCGGCAAGGGTGGAACATCTGAGTTGAGTTAGAGTGGATTAGGAGACCGCCTACCACCACCGCCTTTGTCTCCTCCAACAAGGGCCTCTGGTTAGCCCTTTCAGAGTTTGGGGTAGAGAACCCCACATTCCAGCCCGGGATGTCTCTAGAATTTTTGCCTCTTCTACTTGGACCCTTGAAAGAGAGATAAGAATGTTGGGCCAAATTGGTGATATCCTTCATTAATTCAGCCCAGACCCAGCCAGAGTTGACTTTTCCATTTGAAAGTGTGTGTGTGTGTGTGTGTGTGTGTGTGTGTGTGTGTGTGTGTGTGGTGGGGGAAGGGACCACACTAAAGAAGAGAGATGAGAGGGCCACCTCTTCCTGGATTCCTGTCCCTTCCCCTCTCCCACTGCTGGTCTAGGATTCTTTGGCCTCCCTATTGCTCAGATGGAGGTGTGATCTGAGGTCTAATTGTTTGAGGTCCTTTTGAAATGCAATCCTCCCCCTCCCTGGCAAGAAATTGAGAAATCCGGCCCTATTCTACTGGGTCTTATCCCCAGGGCCATAAAAAAGAAGGTGTTGGGTACTGTATTGGTTGAGTCTCACATTCTCTTGCAACAGTATCCCACTCGGAGGCCACATTCGGGGGTTACCTGGGGCTGGGCTTTCCCAAGGAATGTTTCCAGCACAGGAAGGGGGTTATAAGGAGCTAGTGATTTTGAAATCCCATCATGAAAAATGCGTGGAAGGCCCCCTTCCTCTCCCACTTATTCCAGACCTCTTTCCCAAACCCATATTGAGAAGTAAGAACGGGGGAAGTGTGCTCTGAACCTTACTGCTCTTACTCTTTGGGGATCACTTCAGGGTGCAGAACAGGAACGTGCATGTGTTCCTGGAACAGCCCTGGGGGCAGCTTTCCCCAACGGGTGGACTTGGGGGCTAAGTGGGGTTTACTCACAACTTATCAATTCTTATAGAATCCACCTGGTTGGTAGCTGTCCCTTCTGCCTGGTGGAAGTCTTAGCAGCTCTCTCTGTCCTGTTCGTGTGCAGACACTAACTAGCATGGTCCAGGTGTAGAGAGGCACCCTCCAATCACTTCAAGGGAGGAGATACTTACTGAGGACCTACCTAGCATATGCCTACCATCAGCTGGATCCTTCTGTGTTATTTTGTCCTAGTGAAGGCAGAAAGTGAGGCTTTACTTTAGAAAGACCTACATAGACACTTAGTCTAAGAGTCCAGATCTGCTGGGGGGAAGCTCACCCTGTGGGAGAAAGCACATTTCTCCATACTCTCTTGTGTTATAGCCCTTCTGTTTGCCTAACTGTCCCCATTCCCTCTTGAGGCCTCTCTGAAGGCTCATATCACCTGGGGAGCTGCCCTTCCTTCCTCCCCCTGCTCCCAGGGGCATAGCTCCTGGTGAGAAATTTATCTTCCCTTCCTTTTCTTCTTTAAACTGCTGCAAAAGTTGGTCACCAGAGGGCAGCAGAGCCGCTCAAAGGAGCCTGCAGCCCCTTCCTGGCACTTGAGCTGCTGTAGAAGGCAGAAGAGGGTCTGTCCGGTAGCTTCATGGCTGCTGGATTCGTAAGCCTTTTATCCTTGAGATGGTTTGAGTTTTAACTCGGGTTTGCTTCACCTGCAGATAGGCCCCCAAGCTGCTTTTCCACTCTGAAGCCCTGAGCTCCCTCTTCCGGCTGCGGGCAGCTTTGGTGCTCTGTACGGACCAGGCTTCCAGAGAGCCACAATAGGCGTCTAACCATGCTGCCTCTCTTGGATGAAGAGTGACTGCAAGTAACAGCTAATGCCCCAAAGGACATCTTTGAATGCTAAACCATCATGAGAGGCTGGGGCTGTCAGAGTGCATGATGTCTGGTGTATGAGGTCCCCCGCAGGTAGATTCTTTTCAAAGGGAATCCTGAGGGGGGCGGCTCAGCTCTGAAAAGTATGTCTGCTAATGCGCGGGAGAAGAAATCCAGACATATGTAGCTTGGGAAAGGAAAGCACAAAAGGCATCTTACTTGTTTTCAAACACTGAAGAGCTGTCAAATGGAAAAGGGGTTAGACAGTATTGCTCCAGCCGGCAGAAGTTGTCGGGAGGCTTGTTTTGGTTTAGTAGAAGGAGGAACATTCTGGTGATTCGAGTCATTTAAAAAAGATGCAGCGGGATGCTCTGAGAGTCCAGCCAGCTCCCCTGAGGAACACGGTGCAGGCATGCTCCCGGGGGCAGGGCTGTAGCTTCAAAGGCTCCTTTCTGTCCTGGGATGCCCCGTCAGGGGGTTGAGGCTGTGTTCTAGGAAGCCTTCTCAGGGATGCATCGCTCACAGTGGAGCCCAGCCTGCGTCCCCACACGCCTCATCAGCTGTCTTCTCATCTGGGTCCTTGTCGTCACAGATCTCTCCGGCTGTGCTTTAGCACTGGTTCAAATGTCAGTCCTGACATTGGATCAGGAGCAGGACTTCCTGCCACCCTGTTGGGTTTTCTTGGGCATTTCCATTCCACAATTGACTAGAAGCTGACCTGTGGTGAACTGAGAAAAACTGCCTCACTCAGCATGGTCTGGGTCATTGTGTGGTGCCAAGGTAATCAAGAAGTTAGGCAAAAAGCCAGGCACAATGGTGCACACCTGTAATCCCAGGATTTGGGAGGCTGAGACAGGTTCGCAGCCAGCCTCAGCAATTTTTTTTTTTTTTTTTTTTGCGATACTGGGGATTGAACTTGGGGTCATTTTACCTTCGAGCTATACCCTCAGCCCTATTTTTTATTCTTTATTTTGAAACAGGGTCTCACTAAGTTGCGGAGTGCATCACTAGGTAGCTGAGGCTGGCCACGAACCTGGATCCTCCGGTCTCAGCCTCCCAAATGCTGGGATTACAAGCGTGCGCCACCATGCCCGGCTCAGCCTCAGCAATTTATCGAGACCCTGTTTCCAAATAAAAATAATAGGTCTGGTGGTGTAGCTCTCAGAGGTAGAACCCCTCTAGGTTCAATTCCTAGCACAGAAGGAGGAGGAGGAGTTGTGCAAAGTGGGGAACCACTGCAGACCTTTTAATTGATGGAGACCTCTGCCCCTCCACCTGCCAGGACTGGACAGTGGATGCCCACTTCTGACCAGAGAGCCTCAGGAGAGGGGGAAAGGGAAAGCAGAAGATTCTACATAGTGCAGTCTCAGATCAGGACTGAATCTGCTTCCTGCTAACAATCACTCCCTTCCCCCCACATCTGAGTCCGCATAAGTATTAGTTATCCTTATAACAGCTTTATGGAGATATCATCCACATACTACCTGGCAATTCACCATTTTAATTTAGGTAGGGCACTTGGTATTAACCCGAGAGGTATTATACCTCTGAGCTACATACCCAGCCTTATTTATTTATTTACTTTTTTTGGTACTAGGATTGAATCCAGGGCATTTTACCTTTGAGCTACATCCCCAAGCCCTTTTATTTTTTTATTCTGAAACAGTCTCACTAAGTTGCTGAGGGTCTCACTAAGTCACTGATCTGGCCTCAAACCTGGGATTCTCCTGCCTGTCTCCCATGTACTGGGATTATAGGTGTGTGTCACCATGCCCAGCTAGTTGTTTTTTGATGAGAGGCTTACTACTTGGTGAGGGTAGACTCAAAAATCTGTGATCTTCCTGTTTCAGCCTCCCAAGTACTGAGATTATAGGCATGTGTCGTCACTCCTGGCTGCCAGTTCACCATTCTAAAGTTTACAATTCAGTCAGACAGAGTGGCACACACCTGTAATAACAGTACTTGAGAGGCTGAGACAGGAAGATCACAAGTTCAAAGCCAGCCTCAGCAACTTAGACTCTCAGCAACCTAGCATAAACTCTGTTTCAAAACAAAAAAGAAAGGCTGGGCATAGTGGCACACACTTGTAATCCCAGTACTTGGGAGGCTGAGACCGGAGGATTGCAGGTTCAAGGACAGCCTCAGCAATTTAGTGAGGCTCTCAGCAAGCTAGCGAGACCCTATTTCTAAATAAAAATAAAATAGGGCTGGGGGTGTAACTTGAAGGTAGAATGCCCCTGAATTTAATCCCCAGAGCCATTAATTAATTAATTAAAAGGGCTGGAGGTATGCTTAGAGGTAGAATGCCCCTGGGTTCAGTCCCTAGTAACACACACACACACACACACACACACACACAGAACAATAAAGTATACAATTCAGTGGCTTATAGTATATTCACAAAGTGTGCAACCATCACCACTAATTCCAGAACACTTTCATCACCCCGTAGAAAAAGGGCACACCCCTTACCTGTTACTCTCCACCTCTGACCCCCAGCTCTAGGCAAAACTAATCTGTCTCTATGGATTTACCTAATGTGGAGATTTCATATAAGTGGAACCATACAATGTGTAGCCTTGGCTGAGTGGCTTTTTTCACTTGGCATAATGATTTAAAGCTTCATCCATGTTGTTACATGTGTCAGTACTTTATTCCGTTTATGGCTGAATAATATTCCATTGTATGGCTAATACCCCACTTTGTGTATCCATTCATCCACTGATGGACAGTTGGGTTGTTTCTACTTTTTGGCTGTAACGAATGATGCCGCAGGGAGCATTCACGTGTAAGTTTATGTAGACATGTGTTTTCATGTCACACGGGTATGTTCCTAGGAGTGGGGTTCCTGGGTCATATGGTAACTCTACTTTTAACCTGTTGAGGATCTGTCATACTGCTTGGCAAGCAGCTGTACCATTTAACATTCCCATCAACAACAGGGGAGGGTTTGTCTTACCAACTCGTTATTATCTGTCTTTCTTATTGTGGTGGCCATCCTAGAGGATATGAAGTGATATCTATCTATCTATTTATTTATTTATTTATTTATTTTGTGGTACTGGAGATTGAACCCAGGGGCATTCTACCTCCAAGGTACACCCCCAGTCCTATTTTTTATTCTTTTTTTTTTTGTGTGTGTGTGTGGTACTGGGGATGGAACCTGGGGGCATTCTACCTCCGAGCTACAGCCTCAGCCCTGTTTTTTTTTTTTTTTTTTTTTTTTTTTGTGGAACTGGGGATTGAACTCAGGGGCATTCTACCTTCGAGCTATACCCCCAGCCCTATTTTTTATTCCTTATTTTGAAACCGAGTCTCACTAAGTTGCGGAGTGCCTCACTAAGGTAGCTGAGGCTGACCTCGAACCCGGATCCTCCGGTCTCAGCCTCCCGAATGCTGGGATTACAAGTGTGCGCCACCACGCCCGGCTCCTGTTTTTTATTCTTTATTTTGAAACAGGGTCTCACTAAGTTGCGGAGTGCCTCAGGCTATGCTGCGAACCGGGATCCTCCAGTCTCAGCCTCCCAAATGCTGGAATTACGAGTGTGCGCCACCACTCCCGGCTTTTATTCTTTATTTTTTTGAAACAGGGTCTCACTAAGTTGTGGAGAGCCTCACTAAGTAGCTGAGGCTGGCTTCGAACCCGGATCCTCCGGTTTCAGTCTCCCAAGTACTGGGATTACAAACATGCACCACCACGCCCAGCTTCCTTTTGATTTTGATGTGCATTTCCCAGGAGGCTGAATATTATTTCCTATAAACATTTTCATTGAAGTAGAACAGACATCATGAAAGTTTTTTTAACTGATTTGCTATAGCAATAAGAAGGAACATGGTTGGGATTTTCTCTTGGGAAATGGTCTGGATGTTTAGAAGGACCATGCTTGGTTCCTGAAATCCTAGGTGCCATCAGGTGGCTCCTGTGGAAGAGAGAGGGAGACAGCCTGGATTATCCTCCACGTTGTGATTCTAGTTCACTTTGCATTCCTGGTCCCTGCCACTATCTAGCTAGATAATGGCAGAGATAAAGAAGACAGATGTGTCCCTCCTAGAGAAGTTGTTTGCTAGGGTGCAGATTCCTGCCACTGATACCAGGGCTTCTTCCTCAACCTCATTGTTTAGGCTGTGGTCCATACGTTTCTGGACATCCTTCTCCCTCCATTTAGGTCTCCCTCCAGGGACCTGGGGTTCTGTAAACTTCTCTGCAATGGGCAGAAGTGTAGCCAGGCCAGAGCCGCAGAATTGGGGCCGAGAGGCAGGGCTAAAAAGGAGGCAAATTCAGCCCATTTTAAGAAAACTTTCTCCCAGCATTTGGAAGGCTGAGACTGGAGGATCCAGGTTCGAAGCCAGCCTCAGCTACTTAGTGAGGCATTCCGCAACTTAGTGAGACCCTGTTTCAAAATAAACAGTAAAGAGTAAGAAATAGGGCTGGGTGTATAGCTCGGAGGTAGAATGCCCCTGAGTTCAATCCCCAGTACCACCAAAAAAAAAAAAAAAGTTTCTCTCCATTAGAGCCACCTAAAGGGAAGGTAATCCTCCAGAAACCATTCCCCACCGGGAGTGTCACCACAGAGTCTCAGGTGGACAGGCCAGGAGGCTGGGGAAAGAAAGGGTTCCAGTCCGGCCAGCACGACCAGCACCTTCCTCGTTACTCCTCTTGTCTCCCCTTGCAGGCAGCCGCGAGACCGCCTTCACCTATGCTGTGAGCGCAGCAGGGGTGGTGAACGCCATCAGCCGGGCTTGTCGGGAAGGCGAGCTTTCTACCTGCGGCTGCAGCCGGACAGCGCGGCCCAAGGACCTTCCCCGGGACTGGCTGTGGGGCGGCTGCGGGGACAACGTGGAGTACGGCTACCGCTTCGCAAAGGAGTTTGTGGATGCCCGCGAGCGGGAGAAGAACTTTGCCAAGGGATCAGAGGAGCAGGGCCGCGTGCTCATGAATCTGCAGAACAACGAGGCTGGTCGCAGGGTAAGATGGACCTCTGCCCCTCCCCATCACACACACCCAGACTCGGAGGAGGCAGGCAAGTCCCACCGTGTAGATTCTAACCCACTATTGCTGACCTAGATACCCACGTTATTGAACTAATCTCTTTTCAATTGCTCCACTTCCTGATGGGCACATTCATCACTTTTCTTTTTTTTTATTTTAGTGGTACTGGGGATGGAATCCAGGGGGATTCTACCTCCAAAGTGCACCCCCAGCCCTATTTTGTTTTTTATCTGGAAACAGAGTCTCACTTAGTTGCAGAGGGCCTCACTAAGTCCCTGCAGCTGTCCTAGCACCTTCAATCCTCCAGTCTCAGCCTCCCAAGTACTGGGATTACACAGGTACGCCACCACACCCAGCTGGGTTTTTTTGTTGTTTTGATTTTTGTTTTGGTTTTTTTGGTGGTACTGGGGATTGAACCCAGGGGGATTCTACCTCCAAGCTACACCCCCAGTCCTATTTTTTTTTTTTTTTTGCGGTACTGGGGATTGAGCTCAGGGGCATTCTACCTCCGAGCTATACCTGCAGGCCTATTTTTTATTCTTTATTTTGAAACCGGGTCTCACTAAGTTACGGAGTGCCTCACTAGGTAGCTGAGGCTGGCCGCGAACCCGGATCCTCCGGTCTCAGCCTCCCGAATGCTGGGATTACAAGCGTGCGCCACCATGCCCGGCTTGTTGGTTATTTTTTGAGATGGGGTCTCACAAGGTTGCCCAGGCTGGTCACCAACTCCTGGGCTCAAGCAATCCTCATGCCTCAGCCTCCTGAGTAGCTAGGACTACAGGCTTGTGCCACTGTGCCTGGCTCCCAGATGTTACTTTTGAAATCTTATTTATCACTCCCCAGGACATCTGTTCCTGTAGGACTTAAGTGCAGTGTTGGCTCA
This sequence comes from Graphiurus murinus, assembly GCA_004027655.1. Taxonomy (NCBI): domain Eukaryota; kingdom Metazoa; phylum Chordata; class Mammalia; order Rodentia; family Gliridae; genus Graphiurus; species Graphiurus murinus. Next base: position 16,301 of record PVLC010021543.1, read on the forward strand.
GCATTCCAGAGGCGCAGAGTGGAGCTCTAGTCTTGCCCCGCCCTCCTGTGTAATTGGAACAGATAAGGCTGGTGGAAGGTTAGGCTATTAGAGAGTCCCCTGGCCTAGAATTTATGATTTGTTAAAAGCTCAGGTAGACCCAGAGCTGACTTTTAAGAGCTGCTATCACGCGTATCCAGAACCCCAGTCGAAAAGCACACTGGAGTGCTAATGGCAAACACACTTCTCTGCTAAGCAGGTTTTGTTTGAGGGGGGAGGGTGCTGGGGATTTAACTTAGAAGCACTCTACCACTGAACTACATCCCCAGCTCTTTTTTTTTTTTTTTGTGGTACTGGGGGTTGAACCCAGAGGCATTTTACCTTCGAGCTACATCCCCAGCCCGATTTTTTATTCTTTATTTTGAAACAGTAGCTGAGGCTGGCCACGAACCCTTATCCTTCCATCTCAGCCTCCCAAGTACTGGGATTACAAGAGTGCGCCACCACGCCTGGCTCCCAGCTCTTTTTATTAGTGGGGGGTGGGGGGAGGAGTACTGGGGATTAAATTTAGGGGCAGTCTACCTCTGAGTTACGCCCCCAGCCCAGTCTTATTTTTTATGTTGAAACAGGGTCTTGCTAAATTGCCAAAGCTGGCCTCAAACCTGTAATCCTCTTGTCTCAGCCTCTCAAGCACTAGAATTACAAGCATGTGCCACTGTACCCAGCCCCCAGCCCTATTTTTTAATTTTTTATTTTGAAATAGGTTCTCACTAAGTTGCAGAAGGCCTTCCTACAAGTTGCTGGGGCTGACCAGGAACCTGCAATCCTCCTGTGTTAGCTTCCCAAATACTAGGATTACAAGTGTGTGCCACTGCACCCAGCTCCCAGCTCTTTCTATTTTAGTTTGAGATAAGATTTCACTAAGTTGCCCTGTCTGGCTACAAACCTTTGATCCTCCTGCCTCAGTTTCCCTAGTTGCTGAGATTATAGGTGTGCAGCACCATGCCTGGCTTCTGCTAGGAGTTTAAACATAAGTGGAAGTGTGAAAAAATAACCATCTTTGTATGGCTCAAGCAAACAGTCACAAATTTCATATAAGATGTAGCTTATGGGAAAGCCTCAATTTTGGTAGAAGCTAAATACAGGTTTGGGCAGCTCCCTTTGCGGTGTGCTGAGAGCATGCACCTTCCTCACAAGGATCCCCTCTGAGCACATATCTGGCCCATGATGGCCTGTCTCTGCCACAGGAGGCCTGAGGGCCTGCCCTGCAGGAAGCTCTGCCTTTGCTGGTTCAGCGTGGGTGTTGACAGGAAATGGAGGCAGAGTGGTGTGGTGTCCAGCTTTTCTCGTGGGTAGTTCTGAGCTCTGAGTGTTAGTAAAGGGCCCTCAGGAAACTACACAGATTTCTTCCAAGTCAGCTGGTCATGGGTCCCAGGCAAGGTGCAGTAGCAAGACCCAAGACCGACTAGAAATGAGAACAGCGATTTCTTGAGAAGAAATAAGGTCAACTGTATAATGTCAGTTCACTGGTGATTCCGTAACAGGATGTAGACATGTTTCTCAAAATGTCTTTATGTATCACAAGTTTAAAACATCAACCCCTATCTAGGCATGGTGGCACATGCCTGTAATCCCAGCACTTGGGAGGCTGAGACAGGAAAATCACAGGTTCAAGGATAGCCTCAGCAAGTAGTGAGACTCTCATCAACCTAGTGAGACCCTGTTTAAAAAAAAAAGTCCTAGAGGTGTAGTTCAGCAGTAGAATGTCCCTGGTTTCAATCCCCAGTAACACACACACACACACACACACACACACACACACAAATCAAAAAGGGTTGGTGTGTGTGGTGGGGTGGGGTAACCGAGGATTGAACCCAGGGGCATCTACCTCCAAGTTACACCCCTAGACTGATTTTATTTCTTATTTGGAAACAGAGTCTGGATTACAAGCGTGCACCACCATGCCCAGCTCCAACCCATGTTTTATAGGGGCACATATCAGAATAGAATTGGACATGTCTTTTGTATGAATTGAGATGTTGTAATAGTTGCTATAGAGAACTTGGTACGCCTGTATAGACCTACATCACCCTTCGTGTGACGTCAAGTAGAAACTTGATTTAGCGCCAGGGCCAGTGGCACACACCTGTGATCCCAGTCCTCGGGAAGCTGAGGCAGGAGAATTGCAGGTTTGGGGTCAGCCCATGGTAACTTAGTGAGACACTATTTTAAAAATAAAAAGGGCGTGGTGGAGTGTGCTTATAATCCTAATCCTTGGGAGTTGGAGACAGGGGGTCATAGGTTTGAGGCCAGCCCCAGCAACCTAGTGAGACCCTGTTTCAAAACAAAACAAAAGGACTTGGGGTGTAGCTCAGAGGTAGGACACCCCTGGGTTCAATCCCTAGTACCACAAAAAGGAAAAAAAAGTACAACAAAGAATAAAGAAAAAAAGGAATGAATTGGACTTGGGTATATTCCCATGTCTTTCCTGTATGTCCCATATCCAGGGGCGGTTTTGTTAGTCAGTGATGGGGGATCAGCGTCTGCAGTGACGCTGAACTGGCTGTGGCTCTGATCTGCAGTTAGCGTATAAACCAGAGCAGAGACTGACATCCTGATGACTTCCACGCTGGGCGTCTCTGGAGTGGTCTCTCCAGGCCTCCTCTCTGCTTGGTGGTCCATCTGGGTGTATAACTTGATCAGAGCGTGACTAGTGAGAAGGAGGAAGATCTTCACTCTACCTTCCAAGGGCCCACTTTCTATCCATTCTCTAGATCCTAGCCGGGTGCACTGCCCACCTGTCACCCCCCTACCCAGGAGGCTGAGCAGGATGCTTGAGTCCAGGAGTTCAAGACCAACCTGGGCAACACAGAGGGATACTGTCTCAGAAACAAAACAAAGTAAAGCATAAAAGATCCTGGCATGGTGGCACATGCCTATAATCCCAGTACTTGGGAGACTGAGACAGGTGGATCACAGGTTCAAGGATAGCCTCAACAACGTAGTGAGACTCTCAGCAACCTAGTGAGACCCTGTTTCAAAAAAGGAAAAAATTTTTAAAAAGGGCTGGATGTGTAGCTTGGAGGTAGAATGATCCTGAGTTCAATCCTTGGTAGTGCAAAATGAATGAATGAATGAGGGGGGGGGGGGCGAAGGGGGGAGAGGGGGAGGGACGGAGGGAGGGAGGGAGGAAAGAAAAAGACCCTAGTTCAAATGGCACCTAGTCCTTAACATCTCCTCCATTTCCCATAGTGACTCTTGCATCTGAACTTCATCTTCTTACATAGTTCTTAGTATTTCTTGCTCTACTGGGACAGTCATCTATGGTGCTTTACAGGGATAGGCACATGTGACTTTGCAGAGTTTCCAGAGGGCTGCTGGGACTGTGACCGATGCAGAGGTGGCCAAAGTGTCCAGGCATGCATCCTAATCTGCAGCCCCAGAGGGCAAGGGGGAGACCTCAGTTCTTCCCCTTCCCTTCCCGCAGTCTTGACCCCACTTCTGCTGGCTCCTTGCTTTATTGCCCTGACTGTTTGTTTGTTTGCACTGGGCCCTTATCTGGGCAGCCTTGCCTTCCATCTGCCCAGTACCACCTTCCTGGCTTCCTCTGTCTGTCTCCGCCCCTTCCTCCTGTCTCCACACCTCTTCCCTGGCCCTTTATCTCTCCCTTTGCCTCTGTCTGTTCCAGGTTGGGAATTCTTACCCCTCTTGATTTTTTATCCTCTCTCCAGGGAACAGGCCTGGGCCATCAATCACCATCTGGGGCCAAAGGGAGTCACCTCCCACCTCCTCACACCTACGCAGAAAAGTTTCCCAGGGAGAGCTGAGTGGTGGTAGGGACTGAAAAATACCCTGGACTAGTGTTTTATGACCAGATTAAAAAATCAAAACAGATTATCTAGAATCTGACATTTTGACCACAGAGTAAATACTTTACCAGAAGTCTCTCTTGGCCTTTAGGAACCTCTGGGAACTCCTTAGACACCGCCGGCAAGACCAGTGAGTTGGAATTGCTTAGTCACTCAAGGGCTTCTAAGCATTTTCCAGATAAGAGCCTTGTGCCTAATCTTCATGACATTGATGCCCAGCCCTGCACATTAGACAGAGGTGCGGAGAGGAGCTAGACAGGGTGTCACCGGAGAAGATGTAAGACTAAAATGTTTTCAAAAGCATTTTGTTGTTATTTTTAGGGGGTACTGGGGACTAAACCCAGAGGCATTCTACCTTTGAGCTCTTCCCCTAGCCTTCTTTTTTCTTTCTTTCTTTCTTTTTTTTTTTTTTTTTTGGTACTGGGAATTGAACTCAGGGGCATTCTACCTCCGAGCTACACCCCCAGTCCTATTTTTTATTCTTTATTTTGAAATGGGGTCTCACTAAGTTGCAGAATGCCTCACTAGGTAGCTGAGGCTCGCCGTGAACCCAGATCCTCCTGTTTCAGCCTCCTAAGTAGTGGGATTACAAGCATGCACCACCCATGCCCAGCTTATTTTTAAATTTTTAAAAAATTTTTTTGAGACAGAATCTCACTAAGTTGCTGAGGTTGGCCTTGAACCTGCGATCCACTTGTCTCAGCATCCCAAGTAGTAGGATTACAGGTGTGCACCACCACACCTGGCTTATTATTTTTATTATTAGTATTAGTATTAATATTAGTATTGTGGTGCTGGACCAGAACCCAGGACCTCTTATGTGCTAGGCAAGTACTTTGCCATAGAGCTATACCCCTGTCCCCATATTTTGTTACTTTTTTGTCAGTAAGTAGGACCAAAAATTGAAATGTTCCCTGCTCTTCCTTCACAAGGCGTGGTGGCGCATGCTTGTAATCCCAGTATTTGGGAGGCTGAGACTGGAGGATCCGGGTTCTCCACCAGCCTCAGCTACTTAGTGAGGCCCTCTGCAACTTAGTGACCCTGTTTCAAAATAAAGAATAAAAAAATAGGACTGAGGGTGTAGCTCAGAGATAGAATGTCCCTGGGTTCAATTTCCAGTCCTGCAAAAAAAAAAAAAAAAAAAAAAAAAGGCTTATATATATGATCAACAATAAAATAGGAAAAAAATACAAATATTACAACCTCTGTAATGTCTTGTAGTTGAGGAAGGCTGCAATGAGTGTCCAAATACAGAAGGGCAGCGGTCTTCTTGCTCTCGGATTTGTGGTGCTGGACTTCCCGTCCTTCACCTGGTAGAGTGTTTATTCCATTAGATGTGCTTATCGTCCTCCTCCAGGTGCTCAGAGGCAGGGTACACAGCTTTAGACCCTTAATGGTTCCTCCTTCCTGCCGTACAGACGCCGCCATCCCCTCTGTAAGCCAAGGACTATTTCCAGGGGAATGTCAGGCTGCAGCTCCGACTGCAGGGATTTGGGGCCAGAAGGCTAATTGAAGGTCCTGTCTTTGAAGTGCTTATTAGGATAGAGTGTCAGTTCCTTTGTGCCTTGGGGCTGGAGCTGCCAGGCCAAGTGCTGGTGCCTTTAACCTTGGGGAGGAGCCTTCCTTCCTTCCTTCCCTACCCTAAGCCGCCTTTAAGCCTCAAGATTGGAGTGCAGATGTGATTGCCATTCTGGGTTCCTTCCTCCTGGGTGGCCCCGACAGGTTATTGAGACTCCCTGCAGCTTCAGTTTCTCCACCATAAAATAGTGGGACTAATTCCCTACCAGAAAAGGAAGGAAGGAAAAGTAGGAGGGAAGGAAGGAAGGAAGGAAAGAAAGGAAGAGAGAGAGAGAGAAAAAAAAAAAGATCAGTAAGAGTTTTGACAGTAGTCCTGTGAGCTCTGATGGTTACGCTATTTCTTGCACCTGCAGTGATCTCTGCTTAGCTCTGAATAAAGACACAATCTGGGAGCTCTTGAAAAGAAATCTAAGAGAAACCCTTGAAAATGAGTCCTGACTCAGTTGCTGACAATAGCTGTGGCATAAGAAAATGTTCAGAGGCAGACGTGCATTTTTATCCCGCCATCTGCACTTCTGGGCCTGCTGCCAGGGCTATTTGACACAATGCTTTCATTGAAAAGCACTTTGTAAGCAACTTTCTGGTCTACTCTTGCTTTTAAATGTTGATTTGGGATAACCCAAGTTCAAATCCACCCCACAAAGCCGAGTGTGGTGCTGCACACCTGTAATCCCAGTACCTGGGAGGCTGAGACAGAAGGAGCACAGGTTCAAAGACAGCCTCAGCAACTTAACAAGACCCTGTTTCAAAAAATAAATAAATAAATAAAAATAAAGAGCTGGGCATGGTGGTACATACTTGTAATCCCAGTACTTGGGATGCTGAGACAGGAGAATCACAGGTTTGCAGCCAACCTCAACTGCTTAGTGAGACCCTCTGCAACTTAGTGAGATTCTGTTTCAAAATAAAGAATAAATAGCCGGGCTTGGTGGCACACGGTTGTAATCCCAGTACTTAGGAGGCTGAGACTGGAGGATCACAGGTTTGCAGCCAGCCTCTGCTACTTAGTGAGGCCCTCTGCAACTTAGTGAGACCCTGTTTTAAAATAAAGAATTACAAAATAGTGCTGGAGTGTAGCTTGGAAGTAGAATGTCCCCTGGATTCAATCCCAGTACCAAAAATAAATTAAAAATAAAAATAAAAAATAAGCCAGGTGTGGTGGCACATGCTTGTAATCCAGTACTTGGGAGGCTGAGACCGGAGGATCACAGGTTTGCAGCCAGCCTCAGCTGTTTAGTGAGGCCCTCTGCAACTTAGTGAGACCCTGTTTCAAAATAAAGAATAAAAAATAGGGTTGAGGGTGTAGCTTGGAAGTAGAATGCCCCTGCAGGGTTCAATCCCCAGTAGAGAGAAAAAAAAAAACAAAGGTTGGGGGTGTATCTTGGAGGTAGAATGCCTCTGGGTTCAACCCCCAGCACCCCCCAAAAATCCACAATGTTGAGGTTCAGTGACTTTGTAGGCAGGTTGTTTTGTTTTCCAACAAGTTACACCTGTAGTTGGGCTCAGGGACCTGCTGTCCCATTGCACATGATCTCACCTTCTTCCTCCACACCCCCCTCTAAATATGATGGTCCGTGGGAGGGTCCTGATGGCGGTGTTAGTAACCAAATAGCAACATAAGGAAAAGGGGCCATTCAATTTTTCAGTTCTTTGGGGATTTGGTAGGATCAGGGAACTTTTGGATAACCAGGGCCAGGTTTCTGTTACAGGGCTGTGAAAAGACTTGAGTCTTTCTCTTCTAACCTGTGCTCCACATTATGCTAACCCTGGACACTTTTTGTTTTATTTTGTTTTTGTGGTACTGGCAGTAGAACCCAGGGGCATTCCACCTCTGAGGTACACCCCCAGCCCTATTTTATCTTTCATTTTGAAACCAGGTCTTGCTAAGTTGCTAAGAGCCTCGCTAAGTTGCTGAGGCCAGCTTCAAACCTGTGATCCTCCTATCTCAACCTCCCAAGTACTGAGATTACAGGTGTGCACCACCATGCCAGGTTTACTTCTTCATTTGAGATTTTGATCAAGATGGAAGTTTGGAGCGTGGTGGCTCATACCTATAGTGCAGCACTCAGGAGGCTGAGGCAGGAGACTTGATCCTAGAAGTTGAAGGCCAGCCTGGGCAACATAGCAAGGCTCCATCTCAAAAAAAAAAAAAAGTGGCTGGGGATGTAGTTTTGTGGTAGACCACTTGCCCAGCATGTGCAAGGCCCTATGTTTGATCCCCAGCACCACATATACAAAAAAAAAGATGGAAGCCGGGCGTGGTGGCGCATGCTTATAATCCCAGCATTTGGGAGGCTGAGACCGGAGGATCCGGGTTCGTGGCCAGCCTCAGCTACCTAGTGAGGCACTCCGCAACTTAGTGAGACTCGGTTTCAAAATAAAGAGTAAAAAATAGGGCTGGGGGTGTAGCTCGAAGGTAGAACGCCTCTGAGTTCAATCCCCGGTACCGCAAAAAAAAAAAAAAAAAAAAGATGGAAGTTTTTTCTGATTATAAAAATGCCACATTCATTGTAATAATTTAATGGAATATGAAATGAATGAAGCAGAGAGTGAAAGTGTCCCAGCTGCCATCCTGTAGTAGAAAAGAACATGTTGCAAACTGGTGGACATGGCAAAGCATGCCAGTAATCCCACTTTTTAAGAGGCTTGAGACAAGAGGGTCACAGATTCAAGGCCAGCCGTAGCAACTTAGTGATACCTTGCTTCAAAATAAAAATTAAAAAGGGCAGGGTGTGGTGGCACAGGCTTATAATCCCAGTACTTGGGAAGCTGCGCCTTAACAGTTTGGTGAGGCCCTCAGCAATTTAGCAAGACCCTGTTTCAAAATAAAAAATAAAATTGGGTTGGGGGGGATGTAGCTCAGAGATTGAATGTCCCTGGGTTCAATCCCCAGTACCACACACACACACAAAATAAAATAATAAAATGGGCTGGGGAAGTGGCTTAGAGGTAAAATGCCTCTGAGTTCAATCCCCAGGAAAAACAAACAAACAAGCAATCACATTCTGTGCGAGGGCCCTGGAAGGACCTGTGTCTGCCTTTGGAAAGCTGCCTGCCTCCAGATGAGCTCCCGTGGGCGCCGGACTTGCAGCCATCCTGGCTGTCTTATCCTCATCCTCATTTGCTTCTTCCTTCTCCCCTCAGGCTGTGTATAAGATGGCAGACGTCGCCTGCAAATGCCACGGCGTCTCAGGGTCCTGCAGCCTCAAGACCTGCTGGCTCCAGCTGGCCGAGTTCCGGAAGGTGGGGGACCAGCTGAAGGAGAAGTACGACAGCGCAGCCGCCATGCGGATCACGCGCAAGGGCAAGCTGGAGCTGGTCAACAGCCGCTTCAACCAGCCCACCCCAGAGGACCTGGTGTACGTGGACCCCAGCCCCGACTACTGCGTGCGCAACGAGAGCACGGGCTCGCTGGGCACGCAGGGCCGCCTGTGCAACAAGACGTCGGAGGGCATGGACGGCTGCGAGCTCATGTGCTGCGGCCGCGGCTACGACCAGTTCAAGAGCGTGCAGGTGGAGCGCTGCCACTGCAAGTTCCACTGGTGCTGCTACGTCAAGTGCAGGAAGTGCACGGAGATCGTCGACCAGTACGTCTGTAAATAACCCGGAGGCCGGCTCCTCCGCCCTCTGCTGCCTCACAGAAGTCTATATTACAGAAGTCTATCTAAATATATTTTATATTTGTATAAATAAATGGATGGCTGATAAATAATTAAGAGAGAATGGAAAGGAAAAGCTTATTTAAGAGACGCTGCTGGCGATCTTTGAGGACGGGGCCTGGCTGGTTCTCGCTCCCCGTGGGAGGGAGAAGAGGATAGTTCCCCCGCCAGGACTCTCAGGATGTGGGATCCTGGAAGTATTTACTGTCTGTCCACCATGGTCTTGAGGACAGGTGGTGGTTAGCTGGAGGAGGTAATCTTGCCAGAGGTCTGTGTTGTGGATAAGTGCCCCATGGCCCTGGCCACAGCCCTGTGGAAGGCGGTCTCAGCCAGACCCCCCTGGCTGCAGGGTTTCACCCAGAATATAAACCATCCGGCGAGAGGCCGGTGCCCTCTTACTCCTCCATCTGTGTGCACGTGTAGAACTCACACTCCCCCGCATGAGGAGCCGTCCCATGTCACTCTGACCCCCTGACCACAGGGGAACCTGCTCCTCCCCAGACCCCTGGGCAGGTCACTTGCTCCTGCCTCAAGCTCCTGCCGGGAGGAGAGGTGTGCCCTGCACCTTTGTGCCTGGTCTGCAGAAGCCAGGGCCGACTCGGGGCTGAGCGAATGCTGTGCTGTCCTCCACACAGGGACAGGGAACTTGTGCTGCTGCTGCTGCTGCCGCCGTCGTCCACCCAGGGCGGCCTCACGGACCACAGGACATGCGGGCAGCTCAGGTCGCCGCCTGGCACGCTCTCCTCATCTCTTTTCAGATGTACAGTTCCCTCTGACATTAAATATTCCTTCACGGAGGTTTCTCTCCCTCTCCTTATTTGGGGACACAATTATCTTTTCTGAGTCTTCTTTAGTATTGCATTTTATTTTATTTTCAGTACTGGAGATGGAACCCAAGGTCTCATGCATGCTCTACCACTGGGCCACACCCCCAGCCCAGAGCAGGCCTTTCCTCATTCCTTCCTTCCTTCTTTTTTTTTTTTTTTTTTTGTGTGTGTGTGTGGGGGTGTTGAACTCAGGAGTATTCTACCACTGAGCTCCACTGCCAGCCCTTTTTGTTTGTTTGTTTTGAAACAGGGTCTCACTAAATTGCTGAGGGTCTCACCAAGTTGCTGAGGCTGGCCTCGAACCTGTGATTATAGGCATGTGCTACTGCATCTGGCATATTATCCTTATTTCTCTGAATATTACTTTGCTCACTATCTTGTGTAAATCACTTCAAGTCAAGTGATATGGCTCAATTTTACTTTTATTTTTATCTTTTTGCAGTGCCAGGAATCTACCCAAGGGCCATGTTTATGATAGGCAAGGACTATACCAGTGAGCTATACCCCCAGCCCTCCTTTGAGTTTCAGTCTCATCTTTATTTATTTATTTTGATGGTACTGAGGCCAGAACCCAGGAACATTATACCTCTGAGCTAAACCCCATCCCTATTTTATCTTATTTTTATTTTGAAACAAGGTTTCACTAAATTGCAGAGGGCCTCATTAAGTTGCTGAGGCTGGCCTCAAACCTGTGATCCTCCTCTCTCAGCCTCCAAAAACTGGGATTACTCGTGTGTGCCACTGCACCCAACTTCCCCCACAAATGTAAATACTTGATTAATGGTAGCCATTAATATTACTACTATGAACAAAAGGATTTAGAGATTGAAGTGTAAGCCTCACCTATACCTGCCCCTTTCCCTCCCCCCTGCATTTCACAGCCTCTGGAGTTAATGCTGCTTTGCTCACTGCTCCTTGGTAAGGATCAGCCTTCTCTGTCTAAACTCCAGTGTTGTCTGCTCCATGTCCTGTTCAATAACTCCTCCCCCCCCCCTTTTTTTTTTTTTGCGGTACTGGGGATTTAACCCAGGGGCATTCTACCTCCAAGCTACACCCCTAGCCCTATTTTTTATTTTTTAAATTTTTTTTTTTTTTTTTTGCGGTACTGGGGATTGAACTCAGGGGCATTCTACCTCCGAGCTATACCCCCAGTCTTATTTTTTATTCTTTATTTTGAAACCGAGTCTCACTAAGTTGCGGAATGCCTCACTAGGTAGCTGAGGCTGGCCGCGAACCCGGATCCTCCGGTCTCAGCCTCCCGAATGCTGGGATTACAAGCGTGCGCCACCACGCCCGGCTTTTATTTTTTATTTTGAAACAGGATCTCACTAAGTTGCAGAGTGCCTCACTAGGTAGCTGAGGCTGGCCTCGAACTCTGATCCTCCGGTCTCAACCTCCCAAGTACTGGGATTACAAGTGTGCACCACCACGCCTGGCTATCCCAGCCCTATTTTTATTCTTTATTTTGAAACAGGGTCTCACTAAGTTGCGGAGGGCCTCACTAAGTAGCTGAGGCTGGCTGCAAACCTGTGATCCTCCTGTCTCAGCCTCCCAAGTACTGAGATTACAAACTTGCACCACCATGCCTGGCTTTTTTTTTTTTTTTTTTTTTTTTT
>PVLC010021544.1:0-15000 GCA_004027655.1 Graphiurus murinus
TTTTTTTTTTAAACAAAAAGACATACATAGGAAATCTGAATTCCCTCTCCCATTCATACCCAGGGCAGACTTCTAAACTACTTATCATAATTCTCACCAAAGTATATTCATTGAGTGTTTCACTTGGCAAGGGTGGGGGGAGACAATAGGCTTCGTACTAGAAGTAAAAACCAATGGAAGAATATGATTATAGGATTAAGTGAGTCTGAAAACCATCTGGGGATATAAGCACCTGCCAATGGAGAATCAAGGAGTGAGGGAGTAAGAACTTGCCCTGATGTTAAAATATAATGAATATTTCAAATGAAATGTAGACATGGATTCAGCCCTAGAAGGTCTTGAAGTGTGGTTTGGCAGCTAGAACGTATGTGCCTGGATATAGAGAGGAAGGTAGATAAGCCTGCTCGGAGTCAAAGGAGCAACACACATGATCAGGTTGCCAGTCAGAGAGAAGACTCTGGGAGCTAAAGGTGCCAGGAAAAGCCTGTCACACAAATAAAGCCTTTCTTTTAAATTCTTGCTCTATCTAGACCTTAGAACTGCCTCATTTTCTTTTCTCCCTTAGCAGTCTACCATTATCTTCCTATCTGGAGATCTACTTGGTCTTAAACTTCTCTAACCTTCTGTTTTGGACACATTTTAGTTAGTCGACACTACTTAATGAGCCCTGCTGTGTAGAGACAGTGCAGACCACAGCAGGACAGGGTTGTTGAAGGAAGCAGAAGATACAACCTCCATCCCCCGAAACGGAAGTGGACAGGCCAGGGAGGCTGCCAATCTTACAAGGACCGCCCCTTCTCTGACAGGTCCCTGACACAGAGGGTGCAGCCCCAGCCTGCACCCGGCCAGCCTCATCTATTCCGCATTACCCTGCTCCCTGGTCAGATACCAATTCTAAGCAGGTGAACCACCAGCCTGGTTTTCATTGCCCTTGATTCATACATTAATAACAGGCTTCTAGACAGAGGGACCATGAAATTCTACTACTGAGCCTTTCGGTATGGCCTTGGTTTCTGCCCTGTCCTCAGTTTAGTTATTTATTCAATAATTTTCTCTCCACAGATATCCTTGTATTCTTCTAAAAAATGCCTTTCACACTTTATTTTTTGCCAAAATCAACTGGAGTCAGTATGTGATGTTTTCAAATGTAAAGAATATTAAGTCAGTCACAAATTGACTCTAAAGGGTATGCTACAAATTCTAAACCTTTAAGGGAAATATATTAGGTCATTGTATTGAAGTATGAGTGAAGCAACAGTATGGTTCTATCCTACATTTGGAAATAAGAAATTAGCAATTCTTGGTTAAAAAAGAAAAGGTGGCAAAAAAGCCACCAACATATACGTTATGGTCACCTAGGACCCTGTACACATCAGAGGGAAGGTTTGGGTGATGACAGTAGCTTCCAACAGAAAACAGTTTAAATTAGAATAGAAAAGCAGACCACAGGCTCAGACTGTTGATCCTAAGACCATTGGGATAACCTAGTATAAGAACAGCAAACTAGATCGCAGAAGTCTCCTCTATGGGCGTGAAATCAAAGTCAAGTTCTTAATATGATTATATTTGCAATTGGCTGAGGATCACTAAAAATCAAGTCCAGAAATTGGTATTTCACCAGGTGCAGTGACATATGCCTTGAATCCCAGTACTTGGGAGGCTGAGACAGGAGGATAGCATGAAACAGGATGAGGCCAGCCTCAGCAACTTAGCAAGATCCTGTTACAAAATTAAAAATTAAAAATCAAAAATAGGGTTGGGGTATAGCTCAGAAGTAGAATGTCCCTGGGTTCAATTCCCAGTACCAGGAAGGAAGGGAGGGAGTGGGGGGAGGGGAGGAGAGGAGAGAAAGATGGATATTTCAGGCTACTGAATATGTCCACTTGCATTTACAAACTCACTAGGCTTTATGTGTGGATACAGCACAGTGAGGAAAGAATGGAGTTGTAGAAATGGAAATTGAGATTATGGAGGGGCAGAGGAATTGGAGGTTCTGAGCCTTTAAGCCACACTGAAAAGTTTCCCACTGCCCCCTACTGACTGGAGGAAACTAACCACCTAACCCTCTGGGCCCCCTGCTCAGCAATGCCTATTCTCTCTCCAGCATTTGAACTTAACATGGCCTGGCGGAAGTCATGTAGGATGCATGTAGAGAAGAAAGAAGTAAGACACAGGGACCGGCTACAGAACATTATTAAGAGTGGAGAAATTGTGTTGGCATAGACTTTAGGATAGGGTGTGTTATTAGTGGTTTCATTTGCTAAGTATTCCATAGTCTGATGGATCTCAGATGGGATCTCAATCCAACTGGAGAAGGAGTAGAGATCACCAGCCCTCTGGACTCAAAGAACAGTGGCTTCAGGACATCACCTTGGACATCACAGTAGCTGAAATGATTTGAATTACAGCCGAGGGCTTTTGTGGTTGTGTGAGGGCATGTCAGATCACACTGGGCAGGAGCAGCTTGGGACATATGGGATGAAGTGTGTGTGTGTGTGTGTGTGTGTGTGTGTGTGAGATGTTAAGCAACTAAGGAGAATATAATAGCTACCACGTGCAACTGTGGCCTGAGGCCCAACAGTGCCCCCTTCTCTGAGTTCAGCCCCTGAAATTCAGGCTAGGTCCATGAAGTTTTGTGTTTCATGAACTCCTGCCTACCCCACACTGCCTTAACCACAGCAAAGCTGGATACAATGATGCACCAAAAGCTGAGCGAGGGGAGCAGCCCGCCTCAATGCAGGCAACAAGCAAGTCTGTAGAGAATTGAAAAACAATAATAAAGCCAACTGGAAGTCAGTCTGCTTCTTATTATCACCATGTGCTGGCAATTCCAAACAATGTGAGTGATAAAGGACTCCTTCCCGAGGAGACCTTCTGTGGGGCTCAGTCTAACCAACTGCTGTGTTGCTGTTGAGTTTCAATAATAACATGCATGTAAGCTCCAAATTAGCACATTTTTATTACTTATCCTTTATATATGCATTCTACATGGAAGTTAATTTGAACTCCCAATTATGCTAACACCTCCGCACACACATGAATTCAGCTGCACAAATTTGTTTGGAGTGAGTTCCTGGTAGTTTGGAATCATTCAGGCTCACTCCGTGTCCCCACCCCATCCTCCCACATCTAAACAGAAGATTCAAAGCTAGCAAGAACAGCATAGTGCTTACAAAGACCAACACGCAGAGCTTCAGTGACTTTGATTCTGTCATTTTGTGAATGCCAGGAGAAATGTCAAAATGAGCCCAGAAGAAATCAAAAGGTCAATGTTTGAATGTCTTGATCATTATCACCAGGAATTGGATACTTGATGTAAAGCAATAAGTCAAATAATGTTAATGACACTGATTCTGATTTTTGTAGAACAAAGCTTTAACTAAAAAAATAATAAAGTGTAAGAATATAATAAAAAAGCATGAAGAATTTTATATTTTATTAAAAAAATTTCAGTCATGTCAACATCTGAAAGCCACTAGAATCAATCCCTAAGACACAAAGACATGGATGATACTACAATTCCTAGAATTTATTATGAAATGGGATTTTTGTGAATCTCTGCTAATTTTATTGTGTTTACTTTTCCTATGTATTTGTTACTTTATTAAAAGAATAAATTTTAAATTACAATTAATAAAAAGCATTGTTCAGTCAACTATGAGCAAAGATACAAAGATAGATGGACATACCTCACTATATTGTATGTTAAACATGAATGTGCGAAGCTAATTTTTTTTTTTTTTTTTTTGGTACTGCAGATTGAACCCAGGGACATTCTACCTCCCAGCTGTATCCCCAGCCCTTTTAATTTTATATTTTTGAAATGGGGTACTGCTATGATGCTGAGGGTCACACTAAGTTGCTGAGGCTGGGCTCGAACCCTTCGATCCTCCTTTCTCAACCTCCCAAGTACTGGGATCACAGGCTTGTGCCACCACATCCGGCACAAAGTTAATTAGCTCCCATCTCATCCCTGCCTTTTGGGCCTTGTTTTCAATACAAGAAGCTGCACAGGGAGAGAGCTACTGCTGGTTTCTGGCTGCGAGTCACCAGGGGAACTCTCTATTTTCATACCAAACCTGGTTTCCTGGTGGGCACACAAATTGTTGCCTGCTAAAATAGCAACTCTGGCAAAAATGTCTCTAATCTGCTTAGAGGTGCATCAGATCAGGAGCCAGCCCTACAGTGAACCCAACTGAACGTTTCTAATAAGCTGGAAACAAAACTCCCTTTAAGCTGACTTGCTGTTGGACAGCAGGGCAGCCTGGGCAAAACCTTGTCCTGTCTTGGGCTCATGTCTGCCCCAGCCTTCTCCATTGCACATCCCTCCTCTCTTCCCCACCCTGCAGGACAGCCCTCAGGCGCACACACACACACACACACACGCGCGCGCGCACACACACATACACACATGCACACACACACGCATACACATGCACCCACACACACACGCACACATGCACACATGCACACACACATGAATTCACAGTTCTAGATGGTATGACTATGCCCACATGGGCCGTGGTCTCTGCCACCCCTGAGAAGAAGAGATGACACAGCCCTGGACTGTGGTGTTCTTTACCCTGACCAGGCCCCCTCCATCTTCTCCTGATCAAGACCAGTCATAGAACCAGTTTCCACTGCCACTGTCAATAAAACTTGACAGCAGTGCCAAACTCAAACACCTTTGGGCACCAGGCAGGTAATGATTAAAAAGAGCTGGCATTTTATCTGCCTCGGAGCCTGTATCGCTGCTCATTTCTCAACCTCAAGAGGCTTCTCCCCAAGGTCTCCACATGGCTGGCTCCTCACCTCCCTCAGGGCTTCCGGGAGGATCATCCTCTCAACCAGGCATCTCTTGCCAGCCTTGCCTGCCTGCCTCCCTCCTTCCCGCCTTCCTTCCTTTTGTCTTTTCTTTTCCTTTCTGACACGGAGGATTGAACCAGGGGCACTCTACCTCTGAGCTACACCCCCCAGCCTTTTTTACTCTTTTTGTTTTGAAGCTGGATCTTGCTAAGTTGCTGAGGGTCTTACTAAGTTGCTGAGGCTGGCCTTGAACCTGCCATCCTCTTGTCTCAGCCTCCCAAGTACTAGGATCGCAGGCATGCACCACCATACCTGGCTCTTCATCACCCTCTCTAAATGCTCTCCACCCCCTTCTTTGTCTCACCTTTCTCCAGGGCACTTGGCTCTACGCTAATAGCATCATCTACCTTTTCACTCTCAGGCCCCACCAGGCTAGAGGCAGGGTCATAGGGCAGGGATTTGTCTGCTTTGTTTCCTGCTGTATCCCTAGAACTTAGTCCATCCTGGGCCACAGCTGGTGCCCGATAAATATTCATTGTATACTCTAAACCCGTGGATGTACTAAAAGCAAACCTATCAGATGTGTATTATTTACACATAATAATATGTGTATGATGATGGCCACTTTATAGATGATGAAGGTGGGGGACAGAGAGGTCAGTTTGCACAACCAGGATGAGATAGATCCAGAACTCAGACCCAACACACCACACCACTGCTAACATACTCTGGACCACATGATAGAGGCTGCCCTGCCTAAATGCATTTTTTTTTTATCCTGCTCTAAACCAAAAAAAAAAAAAAAAAAAAAAGAGTCTGGTGGCCTTATTTAGTCCTGAGGCCACAAGTTAGATGAAGATTGACCTAAAATAGGCATGATAGACAAAAATAGGCTTTTTATTAGGTTGGAAGGGAATGGGGTGTTGAGGGTTTGCCCACTTGGCTGTTTGCTCGTGGGTAAGAGAACCCATGCCAACAGGGCCCCAGGAGAGCTGTTTGAGCTGTAATCTTGTGGGACCCCTTTGAGTTTTTAATGATAGAAACAGTTAAAATAACACGGAAGCCCCTTCCTGGAGAGCTCACCTCAAGGGCCATCAAAATGACAGCCTGCCAGTCGCCACTGGCTTATCCCCTGGGATGGCAGTAGCAACTTCATGGAGGAAGGGCCAAGCCATAGAGCCCCAGACATGTCTTGGCATTATCTTGACATCTTCCTTGACATTAAAGGACCTTACCATGTGTGCTCTAGGCCTCCCAAAATGGCCTGTTTCTTCAGTGATCACTCAGTGTATGGTTAAGACACCATGACATCCCAGCTGGCTTCAGACCCAGCCATCTCCCGCTAGTATGTCCAGGTCAGCTGGACCAGGAATTTAAATGCAGGCCTTCAGAAATGCCTTCAACAAGGTAGGAATGGATCCACCCTATGATCCAGCTATACCACTCCTGGGCAGCTTTCCAAAGGGATGGAAATCAGAATATTATAGTGATACATGCATGTCCATGTTTATGGCAGCACAATTCACAATGGCCAAATTATGGAACCAACCTAGGTGTTCATCAACAGATGAATGGATTACAAAATTAGGGGATATACATACAATGGGATTCCACCCAGCAATTAAGAAGAACAACATTATGTCATTTGCAGGAAAATGGATGGACCTGGAGAACATTATGTTAAGTGAAATTAGCCAGTCACAGAAAGTGAAGGGTCATATGTTTTTTTCTCATATGTGGAAGCTAGCGAGTAATTGGGATGTAAGAGGGACTTTAGATAATGAAGGAGAAACCCCTGTGGAGTGAAGGAGGTGGTCCAGGCAAGGGTGGTGGTGAGAGAGGGAGAATTCACAAAGGAGGCACTTCCATTGATGTTATATACATATCTGAGAATACTAATGCCATCTCAATGTCATGTATGGGAAAGAGGAGGGAGTAGAGAGGGAGCCAGGGAGAAGCCCACCAAGTACTGTGTGTGCATGTCATTATTACTCTGAACTACATTATGATGTGAGACTACAATGCACCAATAAAGAGATAGATAGATAGATAGATAGATAGATAGATAGATAGATAGATTGCCTTCAACAGTGATACCCAGAAACCACAAACATTTGTTGAATGCTGAGGAAGAAGATATTTTTGTTTGTTTGTTTGTTTGTTTGTTTGGGAAGGTAACGGTGGCTTACCTCATTCCTGGCCCAATCTCTTTTTTCTTGCCTACTACAAGTGGCTAGAAGTGGCAACCTCACTCCTAACATGAGCACCTAGTATGTGCAGCACTGTGTTGTGGAGGGCTCAGACAGGCATGTAGCAAGGATATTCCCAAACAGTGAGATAAGCAGGTGTGAGTGGTGAGGGCTGCAAACCTCAAGAATGCAGAGGAGGCAGCCGCACCCGTCCGAGTATGTTGTTTCATGGAGGAAGAAATAAGCAAAATGGAACAGGTTGAGTAGGGTTATACCAGAGGAAGGGATTCCCCAGGGTAAAGCTGCCTGTCTGCAAGGGGGACAGGTTGGGGCAAGAGAGTTCTTCACAAACCAGGTGTGATGGTGCACACCTATAATCCCAGGACTTGGGATGCTGAGACAGGAGAATCACAGATTCAAGGCCAGCCTCAGCAATTTAGTGAGACTCTCAGCGACCTAGTGAGACCCTGTTTCAAAATGAAAACTAAAAAGGGTTTGGGGTGTAGCTTTGAAGTAGAACTCCCTTGGGTTTGATCCCTAGTATCATTTAAAAAAAAGAAAGAAAGAAAAGAAAGGGGAGAGAGAGATCCTCACAGACACAGGAAGGATGATGAAACTGTCAGTGTCTAGCCCCGTGGGTTGCCTGTAGTGCAGGAAGTACTCTGGAACCCAAAAGCACATGAGCAGAATCCAATTCTCCATTCTCTTGGGCTGAGGTAGGCACTGCATTGGACTCAGAATTAGATCCCTTTTCCCTGTGAAATCACATCATTCCATGGAACAGAGCTTGCCTTCACCATGCTTTGCATCTCTCTGAGCTTCTCCGTTTGTGAACAGATGCCACCACCTTCTCTGGGCACCAGGGTTAGGATCTTGCCTGGACCCTGAAATCAGACACACCTGGGTTCAGACTACCCTCTGCCCCTTACTGCCCATGTGGACTCCCTGCAAGGTATGGATTCCTCTGGAGTTTCTGTCCCTCAACCAGTGAAATAAGAGTGATGTGTAACTCAGAGGACTGTGAAAGGATTAAATAAGACCAGGTGAGTAGAGGATTCCATATAGACTGTTAGTGCAGAGTATGCAGTTGGATTATCTATTAAGAAAAGGTATGGAAACCAAGTGTGACAGCACATGCCTGTAATCCCAGAGCTTGGGAGGCTGAGATGGGAGGATCACAGGATCAAGCCCATCCTCAGCAACTTAGTGAGGTCCTCAGTAACTTGGCAAGGCCCTTTTTCAAAATAAAAATTAGGGCTGCAGGTGTAGCTCAGAGATAGAATACCCCTAGGATCAATCCGCAGTAACACACACACACACACACACACACACACACACACACACACACACAGAAAAAGGAAAAGAAAAATGAAATGAAGGAATGATGGAATATGCAAGGAAAGAAGGAAGGAAGGGAGGGAGGGAGGAAGGAAAGAACGAAGGAAAGAAAAGATATGGAAAGTGCTTTGCCAACATAAGTTAGTTTTATTGTGATTTTTGTTACATGTAAGTGCCACAAGAGCAGGGATTATTGTCTGCTTGGGCCACAGTTGTAGTCCCAGAGCCTAGGACAGTGGTTGGCATGTAACAGACACTCACAAATATGTATGAAATCGAACAAATGCCAGCCCAGGAAGAAGGATGCACCTGAGCTCAGCGAGCAGAAAGTGAGCTCTTCCTTTATTTGTCCAGGTCTGCAAGCTGCTGCAGCTCCCCCTAAAACTGCCACCTTGGGAGTGGGGATGTAACCCAGGCTTTCTCACCTGAGCTCAGTCGCCCATGCCCCCCAACTCTCTGCAGCCCAGCTGCGTGCTGAGTGGCACGTGCACATCTCTGCTCCATCCGGTCACCACCTCCAGGTCGGGGCTATTTTGGATCCGAGGGTGTCCAGAGCATAAAAGAACCAGTCCTGGAAGTTGTGGCTAAGAAGTGGGCAGAGTGTGCTGGAGCCTGAAATAGCCACAAGGCTACTGAGGATCTCAGAATAGCTTTCGGCTTCACCGCAGTCCCAGGCTGGAGCCTAGCACACACCCGAGAGGAGCTAAGTACACAGCTCGCACAGGCAGCCCGGAGCGTGGGAAAGTCTCTTGGGTGGAAAAATGAAAATCACCAAACAAAATCCAGAAATGAACTTGTTTGGGGAAGAGTGGCAGTATATGGAGGCTCTAACGGTACAGCCAGTGGGGAAGTGGCCAGTGTAGGCGAGGTTAGATGAAGACTGAGCTAAGGCAGGCAGCCACCAGTATGGCCAGCAGAGCATGAGTAGCTCAAGAGAACCCTGGAGCAGATGTTTCTAAATACCCAGGAGGGCTTCAGAAGTACGCAACTCAACCTGTCCTGGCAGGGACATGGAGGGGTCAGGGGTCTTGTAATCACTGAGTCCACTGTGAGCCAGGAACTGGGCCCAGCCAGGCGTGGTGCCACAAGCTTGTAATCCCAGTACTTGGGAGGCTGAGACAGGAGAATTGCAGGGTTGGAGGCCAGCTCCAGCTACTTAGTGAGGCACTCAAAGACTTGTCCTACCAAATTCTCACCATGGGTTGGAGTGAAGGGCACCATGGCTCACGCTGTACAGGTGTGAGAGCCGAGGCTCCTGGGCATGAAGAGGTTTGGCTTGATAAGTAAGTGATGGGATCGGAATATGGATGCCGCTCAGTGTGATTCCACACTGCCTTTTAGCTGGAAATTCATGAAGGGAAGGATGCTGGATTTGTGACAGGGAACAAAGTCCTGAGAGCCATCATCCCGATCCTCAAGTATTGGAGGACTATCTCTTAAAGCCCTCTGGGAATGCTGCTAACGTCACTGGTGTCTGGGCCAATGTTATTTATTTATTTATTTATTTATTTATTTATTTATTTATTTATTTATTTATTTATTTTTACAGTACTGGGGATTGAACCCAGTGGCATTCTACCTCTGAGCTATACCCCCAGCCCTAATTTTTATTCTTTATTTTGAAACAGGGTCTCACTAAGTTGCAGAGGACCTCACTAAGTAGCTGAGGCTGGCCACGAACCTACAATTCTCCTGTCTCAGCCTCCCAAGTACTGGGATTACAAGCATGTGGCACCATGCCTGGCTGGGCCAATGTGTTAATGCAAACAGAAATAGCATCTGGGGAAGCCTGGACTCTACGGACAGCCTGGTAGTCTAGAACCAGCTTCTGGGGCAGCACCCTGCCTCGGCTTCCCAGGGAGATGGGAGCTGCCAGGAGGCAGATCCAGAAGGAAGTCATGGTGGCCTCTCACATTGGAGGCTCAAGTGCCTCTAGGAGGCTCCACTCCCTCCCAGGGTCCAAGACTCTTTCTCAGGAATAGATCTTGTGTCACTTTTCACCAATAACCAGGAGAGAGGGTCATGAGAGAGAAAAAGACCTCAGAATAACCACGACCTAGGTTATTCTGTTCCCCTTTCCTGTCCCGTTGTCCAAGATGCTCAACCCAGCCAATTTGCTGACTTTCCACATTCCTGCCTTCGCTCTTTACAACTTTGCTGAAAGGGTATGCTGGGGAAGGCGTGAAGGAGGCCACCACGAGGGGGTGCTGTGGAGCAAAATCCCCATCTGCCTTCTCACCAAGAGCTTTTACTTTTACCCTAAAACCTCAAGATTAGCTGCCAGTGCACCTATTCTAAGGGATCTATGAGAGTGTGTATGTGTGTGTGTGTGTGTGTGTGTGTGTGTGTGTGTGTTTACTAGTGATTGAACTCAAGAGTGTTCTACCTCTGAGCTACACCCCTAACCCTGTTTTATTTTTCATTTTGAAACAGGGTCTCACTAAGTTGCTGAGGGTCTTGCTAAGTTGCTGAGATTGACCTCACACTTGCAATCCTCCTGTCTCAGCCTCCCAAGTACAGGATTACAGGCGTGTGCCACCACGCCCAGCAGATCTATGACTTTTGCATGGAGAACCTTTCTATTTGCTGTTTTTAGTCCTCTGATAAGTTAAAGGATAAGCGCATCATGAATCATCCAGATAATACTGTATAACAAGACTGCACGTCAAAGCTCCCCTCAGCATTGGGCAACCAGCAGCAGGACTTTAATTGGCATAAACAGATGAGTAAAGAGCAGAGGCGAGCAGCGCAGTATGGGAATCATGTTTGTTCTGTGCGAGGACCACATGATACAGTTACATCAAAGCTTTGCAATTATTCCAAGGGGCCGACTGGGTGTGGCCCTTGGCAGACCAGACGAACAATGGCTGTCATTTTATGACAGGTGATCAACTTCCCAGAATATGAACTCCTTGATTACATTAAAAACACTTTGAACTTTACTGCCTATTTTTTTTTTTTTTTTTTTTTTTTTTGGTACTGAGAATTGAACTCAAAGGCATTCTACCACCAAGCTACACTCCCCACTCATTTTTATTTTTCATTTTTAAGCAGAGTCTTACTAAGTTGCTGAGGGTCTCACTAAGTGACTGAGGGTGGCCTTGAACCTGTGATCCTCCTGTCTTTAGCCTTCCAAGTGCTGGGATTACAGGTATGTGCCACCACACCCAGCTTGTTGTTTTCTTTTGAGGATATTTAATCCGTACATTTGTTTTACTTAGTCTGAGAGTATTATAACTTAGGGAATTTATACCTAATGTTCTGTACATACATATTTAAATAACTGAAGTCAGTCCTGAGACCTGTGAGCATTTTTATTTTCTTGTCATTTATGTTGCAGATATGAGCAGACTTAAATCTGAGTAAATGTAAGTACTTAGAGTCGGGAAGGAAGAGATTAGAAGGCTGAGGTGTGAAGAACCAGTATGCATCCTCCTTCGAGGAGCCAGAGGCCCCTGGTGTCACAGGAAGAGTCTTGGACTTGGAATCAGAAGGAATGGGCCATGGTCTGGGCTTGGCTACTTTGCACCACTGGATCCCAGCACCCTCCTCTAATTAAGCCACCTGTCACTCCCCAGTGAGCCCATTAATAGGGGTCAGGATCAACTGAGCCTCAGCCCACGGAAGGCCCTCACTCAAAAGAGGCCAATCTGGGCCACACTGGCTCGGACTTCCCTCCTTCGTCAGCACGCCCAGTTATGCAGATCCACTCATCAGAGCATTCATGGACCCTCGCTTAGACATAGGAGTGAGGAATAAGGCTTCAGCTTTATTCCTAAAATCTCTGGGGCTTCATCCTCCCTGGACAGGGTGCCCTCTGCCTTTGGTGAGATGAGATGGCATCCTCCCACCCCTACCCTGTCTTCGGATTATTTCCCTTGATCATGAACATTTTAAAATAAGTCTTTGTACTTCAGAAAAGATGTTCACATCCTAGTCAGATGGTGCAATCCTGTAGTCCCAGTACTTGGGAGGCTGAGACAAGAGGATCACAGGTTCAAGGCCAGACTTAGCAATTTGGCAAGACCCTGTTTCGAAATAAAAAGGGCTGGGGGTGTAGCTCAGAGGTAGAATGCTTCTGGGTTCAATCTCCAGTACAAAAAAAAATGTTCACATCCTTTGTCTTTTTTGATAAGCTGAATAAAGGGCTCTATGAGAAGAAACCCAAGGTCAGAAGTTAATAACATGCCTGAGAACAGATAGTTATAAAGTGGACCCTGGAGACTAGAATCCAGGCTTCTGAATCCCTGGCCATCCTTCCACCTTACAGTTCTTCCCCCTCCCTCACCATGTACAGTGAGACTTGGCAGCTGTACTCCACCTTACACCTAGCATCCCAGGTGTTCAGGTGCCAAGTCTTCACTTCCCGAATCTTAACTGTGAGACAGTGGGACAGGGATTAAGTTGTGCACCTTGGTGTCATGGAAGCACTTATATAAAAATGCCACTCGATTTGGTTTTGATTTGAGATAATAAAGTCAGAGTGATTGAGCCATGAAGATTTCCTCTTCCATAGAAACAACTTACTTGTTACTGGTGAAATTCCATGAATAGAGGACAAAATCTTTATTCTACAATGGGTACAATATTGTTCCTTCTCGGATCCTTTTCCCTATAAGAGGAAAGGACTGGGGATAGGGAGCAGTAAGCACAAGACAAGGCTACAGAAGGAAGAAGGAAGCAGGTTGATGCTCAAATATTAAACTTTGACTTCTTTATAATTCCCAAGAACATATTAAATACAGATAACCCAATGAACAAGATCAGACTAGCAGTTCTTAAACTTTTTTAGAGCAGAGAAACTTCTTCTTTTTCATTTTTCGGCATGAGGCATTGAACTCAGGGGCATTCCAAGTTGCTGAGGCTGGTCTCATACCTGGGACCTCCCTGTACTGGGATTACAGGCATGTACCACTGCACCCAGCCAAGAAACCTCTCCTTAAAGTAAATCCTCACTTGGATACACAAGCAGGAAGAAGTGGTTAAAGGTGAAGTGGGCAGGGGGCCCTCCTCCTTCCTGGGGCTCCTAGGCACCTCCATGGAACCACAGAGGCTCCATTGGGCATAGTTTGAAAATCACTTGACCAAATCATTGGCCAGCTGGGCTCCAGAGACACAGAGACAAATAACACCCAGTCCCTGCCAGCAACCAGCTCTCAGATCACTTCAATTCGGTGTGATTAGGGTGTGACAGAGGCATGCTATGGAACCGAGGAGAGAGGCCAGGGGCCTGACAGGGAAGCGCCTCCGGAAGAGGAGGTACCGCTGTGGTAACTTTCAGAACACTTCTGTAAAAAAAAAAAAAAAAAAGGAAAAGCTCCAGTTGAAGAATCTGTGGGTGCCTACAGATGACATCACATTCTCCATGTTCACTGCCAAGATGGGTCTCATCCATGGAATGCAACCAGGATGCTGAAGGGTCAGGAGGCCAAGGTCCACACAGAGCAACACAGGTGCTGGTCCTGTGTCCTGCACCCGCCAAAAGTGTGCACCACTATCCAAAGTCACATCACCTCTGGGCTTAGCAGAGACTGAGCAAGTAGCCCCTTAAAACGGCCCTCAGGAAACCTGCCTATGGTGGCCATTGTCAATGTATGGAAGGGGCAGTAGACGTCCCTGAGCTCCCCCAAGACAAAAGCCCAGCTCCTGCTCTGAGCTTTGCCCCTAAGTCAGCTTCTCACAGACTTCAGACAGTCCTCTCTCCCACCATTACTTCTGCCTTTCTCTTTTCTCCTGTCATTCCTTCTCATTCTTCTTCTCTCTGTCTCCCTGTCTCTCTCCGTCTTTGTCTCCTTCTATCTCTGTGTGTCTCTCTCCTTTCCCTCTCTCATTCAGAGAGCTCCATGTCACAAAGACTCAGGAATGGGGAGGAAGAGAGAGCCGAGGGGTGGGAGAATTACTCCCAAGGAGACAGTGAGCAGCCAGGCAAGCACAGTTTATTTTGCCCAAACTCACAGAGCAGATTCCTCCCCGGAGGAGGCTGGGGATGAGATGAGAGGCCAGGGTTATCACAGTAATTGCAGTGGCTCCTTGGGGAGGAAACACCAAAACAGCTCCTGCACTTCCTCTGTTCACTGTCTATTGACAGAGCCACTGCCTTCCAGATGGCAGCAAAGACTGGCTTCCCAGGCCGGCAGCAGGTGCAAGCAGGGTCCAGAGACCAAGTCCTTACCTGTGACACTGGTATGGGGGCTTTGAGCTCCCTTCCAGCACTGGCATCTGGCATTGGATCAGTGTGGGTTCCTGTCTGGGGTCCATCAGCTCTTAAAGATTGTGGATGGGCTGGGGCGGGGCAGATGACTGTCCACAGGGACTGCGTACACTTGCAGGTGTGCATTGTTCCACAGTTTTCACCAGACTCTGGGGTGGGGTCCAAAGCCCCAGATTATTAAGAAACATGTTCCCAATGTTGAAGGAAGTGGATAGCCAGAGACCTGTTCTGACACACTGGAAGGGCAGTCATGTGGAAGAAGGCACACGCTGTATTCTGCATGGCTTCCCAAGAAGGGAGCAGAACCACCGGGTCAGCTTTCAGAGAGACCAATTTCAGTTCGATATAAGGAACAACCATCTGAGTGATGTAAATGTAAAACAGACCGGTGCCCCCAAACACTGAGATCCTTGTCAGTGAAGTGTTTGATCAGCAACTGTGCTTGGTGTTGAGATA
>PVLC010021544.1:20000-27938 GCA_004027655.1 Graphiurus murinus
GCTAGTATTATAACAACTATCCATCCCTGCTCCCCGGCTGTGATGAAAACGAACAGAAAGAACAACGGGAGAGAAGTAAAAAATACTTAGATTTTCATTCTAGCTTTGCTGTTCACAAGCTGTGTGACCTTGAGGTAGTCCCCTCACCAATCTGGGCCTCTTTATTCTTGTTTCTTCTTTTTATTTTTTTTTATTGGTTCGTTATAATCATACATCTTTGTTAAGTATAAGCTGGTAAAGGCATACATGCACACATTTCTAATTTAATCCTTCCACAATTCCCGCCCCACTCTTTTGCCCTCCCTCCTTCTCAAGTTCAGTTTAGTGATTAACTTTGATATGTTTGTGAAAGTACATCATGTGCATTAGGGTGTTTCCCTCCTCCCACCCCATCACCTTCAGTTAAGTCACCTTCTTTGCTCATCTAAAGTTTCTCTTTCTTCATCTAGAGTCCCTCTTATGTCCCACTTTCTTCCTAACTTCCGCATATTAGGGAGAGCATACGATTTTTTACTTTTTGTGACTGACTAATCTCACTTAGCATAATGTTTTTCAGTTCCATCCACTTCCCTGCAAATGACACAATTTTGTTCTTCTTTATGGCTGAGTAGAATTCCATCCTATATATATCCCATAGTTTTGTAATCCATTCATCTGTTGATGGACATCTTGGCTGGTATTCTTGTTTCTTAAGTGAAAATGTGGCCTGGGTGATTCCTCAGATCCTTCCAGTTCCAACTCTGACTCACATGAGCTTGAGATCTCGGACTTTTTAACCACAAGACTCTTGGCCCTGGAGTGTGGGCCCAAAGAATGACACACTTCCCCACTATAGAGCAAGAACTCATTGTGTAGGAGAAACCTCTCACTTTGGGGAGAACATGTTGGCACCCAGCTAACCAGGATTAAACCAATTTTATCTGGGAGCAAAATAATTAGCTCTTATTGCATCTCAAGGGCTTTGGCAAAGATGCCACTTAGTTTCTTAGTACTAAGAAAGTTCTGTATCTAATTCAATACAGAATGTATTTTCCTCCTCATTCTTATCACTGAAACTCTTTTTGATGCCTGAAGTATAAGCCCACACTTTGACCTTCATACCCTCCCCTCCCCCTCAAGGCATCTGCACACTGCCCAATACCAGGCATTTTTGTGCAGCACACATCCTGTGTAACTGAACATGGCAACCCTGGTTCTCATAGTATCCTGTCTTGTGCTTTCCTTAAGCAAAAGTCTAACTTTGCTCTCTTAGGAATTCTTGGTCCTGGTAGCTGACAAACCTTTAAGGGTTTAATCCCCTATGTAAAGTCAACTCGTTTGTTCATGATGTGTGGTCTTCTGTCCACCCAGCCTCTGAGCAAAAGAGAGATGATATCTACAAAGCACACCACCACATTCAGACAAGAAAGCAATTCCTTCTGCCATGCCTGGACCTACCTGGATGTGAAACCTCTTTCTCTTCTCTTCTTCTACCTCTGTCCTGGACAGCATGTGTCAGCTTTTGTTACTGCTAGGTAACAAATGACCACAAAACTTCAATGCCACAGGTAACAGGCTTCTTTGCTCATGTGTTTCGGTCCATCTAGCAGTCTTGTTGGTTTGGGCCAGGCACATCAAGATGTCTGGTGGGGGCTGCTGACTGTTGGCTGATCCAATCAGTCTTGGCTGATGCAAAGGCCATGATGTGGGCCTGCTTCGTGTGATATCACCCTCTAGTGGGCTAGCCTGGGCATGTTTCACCTCTAAGGCAGAGGCATGAGAGAGAACAGTGGATATACCCAAGGCCCCTAAATGTATGGCCTCAGAACTGGCACACTGACCCTTCTGCCACATTCCAAGGGCTAAAGCATGGGGAAACACTGTGTCTTTCTAGGAGGAACTCCAAAGTGACCTGGCAAAGGGGTACCAGAAGGGTAAAAATTGGGACCACTAACGCAGTCAGCCTACCACCTCCAACTCCTCCTGTGCTCCATCCCTCTCATCAGCCCTGCTCCCCTGTACCTGCAGCTGCTTCCTCTCTCCTTGGTCAGACACCAGCCCAAAATACACTTAAATCTTTCATACAAAAAATCACTATTAGCCCCTTAAGCATTTCACCTTCCTTTCTTCAGGAATTTACTTAAGAAAAAAAGAATACAAAATACAGAAGAGTGTATATAAGCTGGTGTGGTGGCACACACCCATAATCCCAGTACTGCTAGGTAACAAATAACCTTCCAGTACATGGAAGGCTGAGACTGGACTGGGGATGTAGCTCAGAGGAAGAATGCCCTTGGGTTCAATTCCTGGAACAAGGAGAGAGAGAGAGAGAGAGAGAGAGAGAGAGAGAGAGAGAGAGAGAGAAAGAATATGTGTCAGGAAGGAAAATAGGAAGGAAGGAAGGAAGGAAGGAAGGAAGGAAGGAAGGAAGGAAGGAAGGAAAGAAAGAAGGGAGGAAGGGGATTTTGACCAACTGCTACTCATGATGGGCAGATATTTATTATATAGGAATTATAAATGGTGGTTATAAATGCTCTGCAGTATTTAAAGAGCCATATGAAATAATTTTTTTTTTTTTTGCAGTAGTGGGGATGGAACCCAGGGACATTCCACCTCTGAGCTACAACCCCAGCCCTAATTTTTATTCTTTATTTTATTTTGATGGAGCACAGGGTCTCACTAAGTTGCAGAGGGCCTCACTAGGTAGCTGAGACTGGCCGTGAACCCGAATCCTCCGGTTTCAGCCTCCCAAGTACTGAGATTACAAGCATGTGCCACCATGCCTGACTTTGAAATAAAATTAATTGTAGAAATATGATGAAGACCACATGTACAAACCTACTAAGACTATGGTCGCAAAAAGTCATACCATGTAAAATGTACAATCTGAATAAAGTTTGGGGATTATAACAATGTCACTTTCCTGGTTTGTTATGTCAGATGTCACCACTGGGGGAAACTGGATGGGTGTACTGGATGGCATGGGACTTGTCAGATCTGTTTCTGCCATTTCCTGTCAACTTATAATTATTTCAAAATAAAAAGTGGTTTTAAAACTATAAAACTTACCCAGAGAGGCAAAGTCCTCCCCCCAAAAAATAAATGACTATATTATGTGATCAAAATATGGGCAACTTTCTCTTTTTTCCCTCAATGCTGAGAGAGAAGTTTGTTTTGTTGTAGTGTTAAAAACAAATATAAATTTACTGTCAACATCACCAAAAGATAAATACCATCTACATAATTCAGAGTATTACCAAAACACCTGGATTACAAGAAATGATCTTCAAAATTTTGCTGATAGTAGCTGCCAAATGAAGTATTTAATAGATACCTTCCATTGTTATGATCAGTAAAATGAAAGCATTTGGCATCCAACATATGACAGTTTCAAACAGTCCTACAACTTGCATCTTATAGGAGCAGTTGGCGACTTTTTCTTTCATATTTTAGAGTTATGATTCAAGAGAAATAGACACTTGTGTGGTGCTGGGGTTTGAACCTAGGGCCTCAGGCATTGAGCTACATTTGCAGCTAGCCACTGGAGATGTTTTTGAGAAATCTGTTCTAGATTTCCTCAGGTGGCTCTGACTCATCCTCCCTGGGCACCGTGTCTCCCATAGCCTCCCACTATGGCTACCATTACTACTTCCCTCATCATTTGCCCACCAGATGGCCTACCCCTGAGAGCAGAGGCTTGGCACACACACATTTGCACATCTTCTTTGCTCCCCTTCTAGTGCTCAGGCCAGGCCTTCACAAGAAACTTACTCACATATTCAACAAATAGGTATTTGTTGAAATAAATCCAAAAACTCTGCTGGATGCTAGAAATACAAACCCATGTGTATCAAGGTACATGGAAGAGCACTAACCTTCAAAGAGCTCCCAGCTCCCGGGCAGATGTGTGTTTAAAATAACATAGCAAAGCCACACAGAAGGATGGAGAAGGGATGACAAGAGCCATCTGTGTCCCAGGCTGCAGGGAAGGCTCCAGAGAGAAGGGGACTCAGCCAATGGGTCAGAAGAAGTTGGCCGGGGGACCCACTCAGAAGAACATTCTCTGGACAAAAAGAGCTTTCTCTTGAACAAGGATGTGGAGAAAGGGAAGGGCACAGAGGGCCTTTTGAACCTATCGTTTTCTTCTTGAGAATGTTTTAGTTTGAAATATTTTAAATCAGAATTACAGTAGCATTAATGAATTTTGGAAGAAAATATTTTCTAGCATAGAAAATATTCTGTTGAGCCAACCTGTAGTTGGCAGTTAGTGTCCAATTTTTCCTACTTCTACTTTTTTATATACTTTTATTGGTATGTTGCAATTATACATCATAGTGAGGTCCAAAGTCATACAGAAACATGCACACAGGTCTTGGTGTGCTTTCCTTCAAGTCCCAGCCCACTGCCCCCCTCCCTGTGTGTAATAGTGTGATTGGTAGTGATACCAGTCATGCAGGAGCATAGACTTCATCATTTGTACTGTTTCCTTCATCATTTCTTCCTTTTCCCCATCATCCGCCTCCCCCATCCCTTTCTGTTATTCCAATTTACTCTTCTCAATTATCCAAAGCCCCTTTTGTTTCCTATTTTCTCTCTAGCTTCCACCTTTGAGAGACAACAATTTAACCCTTAACTTTCTAAGGCTGATCTCACTTAGTATAATATTCTCTAGTTCCATCCATTTTCCTACAAATGACATAATTTCGTTTTTCCTTTGTGTGTATATATACCACATTTTCTTTATCCATTCATCTGTTAATGGGCACCTAGGTTGGTTCCATAATTTGGCTATTACGAATTATGCTGCTCTAAACATGGATATTTGTGTATTGCTATAGTGTTCTAACTTTAATTCCTTTGGAAACATTAGGAGATTCTGCTAATAAGATTCAATGTCTTTTGCTTGGTCCATCCTTTCTTGATGGTCTTTAGACCACTAAATACCTGGTTGGTTCTGAAATATACAACTAAGCTGGTCATGGTGGTGCACACCTCTGAGACCCTGTTTTAAAATAATAAAAAAAAAGGGCTGATACCAAGGAGTGATGTAGCTGGGTCATATGGCAGTTCTATTCCTTGGAACCTACACACTGATCTCCATAGTGGTTTTCATGCTACCAGAATCATTTCTCCCAGCCACTCATTTTTTCTTTTGCATTGTTTGGCATACATTTCATTTGTTTGTTTTGTTCTCACTAAATTACACTGAATAAAACTTTATCCTTTTGATGCACTTCTACCTGTATTTCTACCAACTTTTTTGGGTCAAGTTTTATATAAACACATATGGTCTAGGACATTTTGTTATTTTCTTAATTTGGGGGTTAAAACATTTTATCAAATATAAATTCTGTCCCTGCCTCTTGTATTTCATTTTGGTTATTCTAACAATATCCATTATGAATTGGGTAAGACACTGAGCATTTGTTCTTATTTCTCAGATTATCCAGGAGATCCCTGAGTGAATTTGTGGCCCATATAGGGAGACAGAGAGATGGTAAGCATTCTCCATGGGTCCTGGCCAATGCTAGGGCATATATGCACTGGGTGCCTCCACATTGCCTAGCAAAGACCAACTGTTGCAGGACTGAGAGTGGAAAGTAATACTATGAATCATGTAATATATGGAAAGTAATACTATAGGTCATGTAAAGTATGCTGGAAGTCCATTCAGAATAGACATCCCACTGAGCATCTCAGGCTTTCAATGGTGATACTAGAAGGACCGCACAGTAATTCTACCTTATCTTTGGGGGATGCACTCCAAGAACCCCCGTGAATGCCTGAAACCACAGTTAGTACCAAACCTACATATTTTATGTTCTTTTTATTCATCCATACTTATGATAAAGTTTATAAGTTAGGCACAAAAAAATTAACAATAACTAATTCTAAAATAGAATATTTATAACAATATACTATAATAAAAGTTATTTAAAACTTATGAATTATTTTTTCCATTTACTACTTTCAAATCATGGTAGATCACAGGTAACTGAAACTGGGAAGAGAAAGCATGGATAAGTGGGGACTACTGTGCTTTGAGGGGAGAGAATGTGCTCTAGGATGAGGCATGCTCTGGGACTATAAGTTCAAAATAAAAATAGAGTTTCCCTAACAAAGAATAATATCAAGTCTGATAGCACCACAAGGATATGCTAATAATTTAACTGCCTGCCAGAACAAAATTCACCACCTATTAAAGGAAGACAGGAAATCCAATCTCCCTATAAAGTATTACACAATTCTAACACACAATCAAAAATTACTAGACACATGAAGAAACAGAACTCACAGTAAAAACCATAGTCAAGAGGAAAAGTCATAAGTGGTTTCCAAAGAGGGGAAAAGGCATGAGTTGTATTTTTTTTCTGGTACTGGAGATTGAATCCAGGGCATTCTACTTCCAGGCTAACCCCAGTCCTTTTTATTTGTTATTTTGAAACAAGTCCTCACTAAATTGCTGAGGCTGACTTTCCAATCTGTGATCCTCCTGTCTCAGCTTCCCAAGTACTGAGTTACAGGTGTGCACCACCATGACCAGTTAAGTTGTATACTTCAGAACCAAACAGGTATTTAGTGGTCTAAAGATCATAAAGAAAGGACGGACCAAGCAAAAGACATTGAGCCTTATTAGCAGAATCTCCTAATGCTTCCACAGGAAGTTGACGAGGATTGGGTCTAAAATTCTGCTGATCTGTGAGTCATTCTAAAATCACAAAATTTAAGAACTGAAAACACCTTAGAAAGTTTTCTCTTAGAAAGCTTTTTCTTCTCATTACATATGAGAGTACTAGGACTCAGAAAAGATAAGTGATTTCCCCAGGATCCTGTGGCCATTTGGAAGGCACACTGTCATTAGAACTCAAGTTCCTGTATCACATGACCTCCCTGTGACTACCTTGTGCCAAAACAGAATCTCTGAGGTGACTAATTATATGCATCCTTTTAGGGGAAGTCCCAAGCCATAGTTTCTGAGACGACATCAAGGTGTTATTTCTTCTTTCTTCTCCCACATAGAATGAGCTGGCTTCCAGTAAGCCTTCAGATAGGAACAAAGGAGTGACGAAAATTACCACAAACATATACTTGAGGCCCACTCCTGGGAGTGGTTCCGGTTTAAGGCTTCAGACATTGGATTTCTAGAAACGTGTTGCTTTAAATTCACACTTGAATTTGTTTGTTTTGCAGAAACAACATGATGCAGTCATGACAGTGGCTTTGATCCCTGGTAGTGTCCAATTAGTATCAACAGAGGGGAAAAAAATATATATATATATATACTCCACATCCTCATTTGTACTTGCAAATGAAGTCCTAGGTAGCATTGGGTGAGGTATCTCAGCGACTGGATACTGGGGAAAAACATGGGGCATCAACAGCATTTTCCCTCAACCCCAGAAGGCAACCACCTGCACCCCACCCACCGTGGGGCAGCTTTTGCCCAGGCTTTTCAGGAAGTACTTTCCAAGTAATGGACATGTCTGACAGTGAATTGGGTCTCTCCTGCAGAAGAAAGCACATTCCTAGTCCCTAGAACTAGGAAGCCAGGCTGTACATCCAAGGAGTGTCATCCATTCGGGTTTTGTAGCCCTTCTCTGAGGGTCTGCTGCTGGTTGGGACATGGTGCTGGTTCTCTGAGCTGGCTGCCAACAGAACTGGAGACATCCAGGTAGGGACCTGGCTATGACCCTTAAGTCTTCTCCATACTCTGTGGTGGATGAAACCCTCTTGTTGGTCACAGAGGGAAAGGGGCTACTGTTTACTAAGCACCTCCCATGCACCAGGTAGGTAGCACTGGTTTTTTTGTATATCAACTCATTTTTTCATTAATCGGTATATTATAATTATTGTACATCATAGTGATACATTCATAGTGGTATTTTCCTACAGGCACACAAGAGCACTTGGTCTGTTTCCCTTCCCACAACTCTCCCCTCCCACCATCATCTCATTTAA
>PVLC010021545.1:0-27706 GCA_004027655.1 Graphiurus murinus
TGCTTGGCAGCCAGTGTAAATGGACTATATATGAATTGAAATCTCCAGACAGGTAAGCAAATAAATCTTCCTGCCTCTAAGTTGCGGTCATCAGGTATTAGACTACAGGCTGAAGTACCACACTTCCTCCAACCGTGGGACCTCTTCATTGTCTTCTGCTCTTCTTCCTCCCAGATGTTGACCCATCAGAATTTACTAATCAAGACCCAGCTGATGGACCATTTCTTCCATCAGGCCTTTGTACATACCCTTGCAGAATTTTGTTTTCATACATAGATGAAAAATAAAAGCCCTGAAACCAGGCACAATGAATTACTTCTTATTCTGTCTTTTCAGAACTCATAGCTTGTACTTCTAATATAGTAATCAATTTAATCTGCCCTATTATAATGATCTGTGAATTGTCTTATGGGTCCCAATAGATCCTAAACTACCAGACAAGTAAGAACTTTCAGAACTAGCCCAATGCCTGAAATGTGCAGAGTTTTACTGAATAAATAAATATATGTATATACAGAAATGTCACAGTGAAACCCATTTTTTTTTTCGGTACTGGGGATTGAACTCAGAGGCATTCTACTTCCGAGCTATACCCCCAACCCTATTTTTTATTCTTTATTTTGAAACAGGGTCTCACTAAGTTGTGGAGTGCTTCACTAAGGAGCTGAGGCTGACTGAGAACCCGGATCCTCTGGTCTCAGCCTCCCAAATACTGGGATTACAAGCGTGCGCCACCACGCCCAGCTGAAACCCATTATTTTGTATAATTAATATGATTGAACAATATGATTGGATAATTATAACAAATTAAATAATTTGTATAATTAATATGACTGAATATATGACTGAATAATTATAACAAAAATTATGATAAAAATAAATGATTGATGTTTGAGTAAGCATAAAATACTCAAAGATGTAATAAGTCCCAAGATAGTCATGTGGGGGGGGGATGGAGACTGAAGCCAGAGGCATCTACCTCCAAGCTACAACCTCAGTACTTTTTTTATGTTTTTGCTTTGAAACAGGTTCTCACTAAATTGCAGAAGCTGATCTTGAACCTGCAATCCTCCTGTCTCAGCCTCCCAGGCACTGGGATTACAGGTATGTGCCACCATGCCGAAATTCTTTTTTTTTCCACTCTAGATACTTTTGTAGAGAAGAGGGGTGAAACTTTGTATACTATTTGGGGTCAACTAGGACTTTCATTTAAGAGAAACTTGAAAACTTGGTCACTGTAATGCTGGTTTGTCTTGATAGCCTTTTGATAGGAGGGATTATGAAGACTGGAGTTTATGGAACAGCCATAAACAGTGAGTAAACAAGCAAGAAGAAAACAAATGTGACAGCCGTTGGCCTGTTTATTTCCTTTATTTATGCCCTGTCTTCTGTCTTTAGATTAATTTCTGTATCGGAAGCTTTAGAGGAGGTTGCTGTGCCGGTCTTTAATTAAGTTTGTGAGTGAGTATGTGTGCCTGCATTTCCTGATGTTGAACTGAACAGTAAAAAATTTAATCAAATAAACAATTAACAAGATTCCCCATGGTTCTAAATGCATTAACTGTCACTAACACCCCCATCTTTCAATGTGTCCCTGGGCTTTCGACAGCACAGTTATAGATCTTCAAGTGGGAGGCCCCAAGCTCCCTGAGATTCACTGTTTTTTTTTAACCCCTCATTATTTCCTTGGTTGTTCATGAAGGAACTTAGATGAACATGACCAAAGCAGTTCAATATTCCAAATGAAGGATAGCAGTCCCCGAATCTATTTCAAATGCAGGAAGTTCGATGTGTGCAGTGTGAGCCTCTCGCACTGTGAAGTTCTCTTGGCCCATCCACATTCTCATGGAGATGCTGGTGGGGTAGGAAGTAGAGGGAGACTGGTTGGTCTTGGTTCCTCTAGGACTGCATGGCAGCAGCTTCCATTACTTGCTTGGCTCTGTAGTCACACCCAGTAAGGGAAGGGAAGCTGTCTTAGTTCACCTTTGCTATTATAACAAAATATCTTTGCCTGGGTAATTGATAAATAGCATAAATTTATTGCTCACAGTTCCAGAGGCTGAAAAGTCCAAAATCTAGGTGCCAGTAGATTTGGTACCTGAACAGGGTACATTCTCTTCTTGCCATGTCCACACGTGGCAGAAGGGGCTGCCAGCTCCCTTGGTTGGACCTCTTTAATAAAGGCACTAAATCCCACATATGATCTAGTCACCTCTCAGAGGTCCCCCCTTCTAATACCATCCCTTTTGTGATGACATTTTGTATCAGTCAGCTTTGCATCACTGCAACAAAATGCCTGAGAGAATCAGCTTGTAAGGAGGAAAGGTTCAACATGGCTCACTGTTTTGGAGATTTCTCAGACCATGGTCAGTTGGCCCCATTGCTTTTGGCCCTCTGGAGAAGCAGTGCATTAGAGTGAGAGCACATGGAAGAGGAAGATGCTCACCACATCGAAGCCAGAAGGCAAAGAGAGAGACAGGAAAGGGATGGGGTCCGGATTATCTCCTTGAAGGGCATGCCCCCGAAGGCCCCTCCTCCCAATAATGCCACAGTTGGGAACAAGCTTTTGTGTCTGTGAGTGTAGATTGAACCCAGGGCTATTCTACCACTGAGTTACACTCCTAGCCCTATTTTATTTGTTGTTTTTAAATAGGGTCTTGCTAAGTGGCTGAGGGCCCCTGCTAAGTTGCTGAGGCTGGCCTCAAACCAATGATCCTCCTGTTGTAGCCTCCCAAGTACTGGTATTATAGGCATGTACCACCACACCCAGTCATAGATCCAAGTTTAACATGTGGGACATTGGGAGACACATCCAAACCTTATCAGGTTTCAACATAGAGATTTTGAGGGCATAGAAACATTTAGACCATAGCAGGGACTGAAGTCATTTTTAGAAGACCTATCTAGCTTTGGTTCACATGAATTTGCTATACTCTCAGGCAAGTCCTTTCCTTAGCTTTGTTGGATCTCAGCCCTCTATTTACCTCTCAGGATTGGTTTAAGAACTAAATGCTCCATGCAAACCTCCAAAGCTTGTGAAATGTACCTACAATTGCAAACCTTCTGAACACACTCCAGGTGAGGCTGATATTGAGGATTTACATCTGAGTGAAAAGTACCATGATACCCTTAAAATAGATCCAGAAAAGTACATTCAGTAAAATCACTCAAATGAATAGATCCTTGGGGAGCTTTTACTTCAGAGTAGGCTTCTACAAAAACTCCATTTATTAAAAATATGCAGGTTGAGATATTAAGAAGACACGTCTTAAGTCTAAGAGGAAATGCTAATAAGAATAAAGACCCTGAAAGGAACTTCACCTTGGGTCCCTCACCCCTTGAGTCACTACTACAAGTGGAAATACCGAGTGAAGAATATTTATTACAAAACGCTCAAGCTCATGAAAAAAAATCTGTCTTGTAGAGGCAGGAAAATAATCTCAAGCAAATGTAAACTTGAGAGTGAAATGTTTTTATAAGATGAGTTGTGAGTCTGTAACAGCTTTACTTGGCCTAATGGTTAACGACATCAAAAGAAAAAAAAATCATAAATATAGTGTGATTTCATAAGCTTTCACTGAAGCACATTTTTCATGTCAAGCCCATAATGGGTTCTCAAAAGAGAATGGGTGGAGTTGAAGTTTCAAGAGGAAAAAAAAAATAGGCTAAATTCAACAAGATTTAAAAGAGTGTAGGAGAGAAACATTTCTTTCAGGTTTTTTGAACGTATCAGTTTGTAGAGAGAACCTTGAGCTGCAGCTCTCCAAATGAAAGAGAGAAATTAAGAATTGGACAGGATGAGAAGAACTTGGAAAAGGAGGGAGGAGGTCGTGGTAGGGTTGAGTGGGGGCCACTGCTGAGAACAACCAGTCATGAGAATGTGGGGAACAGCTGTCTGGGGGGTGAGACAGGCTTCTCATGAAAAGCTGACAGGCATGATCCTCATTGCTAGAGATGCTGACTATTTAGAAGGTACAGCTGAATTGCCTTCTTCATTCCTTCCTTCATTCATTCATTTTTGTGGTACTGGAGATTGAACCCAGGGGTTTTCAGTTGAACCCCCAGCATTATTTTATTTTTATTTGGAAACAGGATCCCACAAAGTGGCTGAGGGCCTTGCTAAGTTGCTGAGGCTGGTCTCAGACCTGCAATCCTCCTGTCTCGGTCCCCCAAATACTGGGAAAGTTGCCTTCTTTTAAGATGAGCACCAAAGAAGAGACCAGGTGACTGTCTGAGGGTGGTGCCCCACTCTACAGACTTGGGGGCATGAAAATGTAGCTCCTCTATCTCCTGTCTCCAGTTGTTCCCGTGGAGAGACTTGGTTTCTTTTCCTAGGAGAGGGTTTCAAAAAATTTGTAATACTAGGTCATTTCAAGAAGAGACCAGGAGAATAAATAAGAGTTGGGACACTGTTTGCCACACACAGATAAAAACCTGCTTGGAACTCTTCTACACTGTTGGTGGGAATACAAATTAGTTCAGCTGCTATGGAGATCAGTGTGGTGACTACTCAGAAAGCTGGGAATGGATTCATCATATGATCTGGCTATACTACTCCTGTGTATCTTACCAAAGGGACTAAAATCAGAGAACTGCAGTAATACATGCATATTCATGTTCATAGCAGCACAATTCACAATAGCCAAATTATAGAATCTACCTAGGTGTCCATCAACAGATGAGTGGTTTACCAAACTCTGGGAAATACACACAATGGAGAAGAACAAAATAATGTCATTTGCAAGAAAATGGAAGGACCTGGAGAACATTGTGTTAAGTGAGATGAGCCAGTCACAGAAAATGAAAGGTCATATGTTTTCTCTAACATGAGTGAGCTAAAGAGTAATGGGGACGCCAGAGGGACTCCAGACAATGGAAGAGAAACCTCAGTGGAGCCAGGGAGGTGGACTAAGGGGAAGGGAGGAGGAAGAGTGAGGTTCATCAATGGAATTCACATATGTACCCGTTGGCTATGTACATAGACATGGTCTTAGGGGCTAAAAGGGAGAAACAAAAAGTGTTTTAATCTTTTTCTAAAGTGTTGGTCTTTTTAAAATTAGCTATTTTTATTCTTGCATCTTTTATACTTCAGTGCACTTGGTCTACTGGGATAATAGCTAGTACTGCATTGACTGTGCACTAGTCAAAAACTGAAAACATGTTTGTGAAGAGTATGTAGTGGCTTCTTTCAAAGTGTTGGATGCTGAATATCTGTTCATTTTGCAATCCCAATTCTCTCTCAATCTTACCAGAAACGATTGTATTTGAATGATTAATAAAGCTGCACAGTGCTGTTGATGGGGGGGAGATAAAAGGAAATTCAGAGGACTTGGGGGTACTGGCATAACTGATACCTGCTGAAACCCACCAATCCCTTAAGTGGCCCTGGGAAGCCCCTGTAGAAATTCTACGCAGAGAAAGAACCTCAAAAAGAGGCAACACCTGTATTTCTTGGGGAATTGAGCAAACTACCAAAAGATAAGAATTTAACAGAGAAAAAATCTTATTATTTTCAAAAAAATAATCACTCTTGGGTAAACCTGAAAAATAGAGTTGAACTATATTATCTTCGGGTCAGTACAATTAATCAACTGAATTTTTTTTTTAATGCCGCCCACTTCAACCTATTTAAAGGAGAAATCTTTTATAGCACCTATGTATACACTTAAAGATGGAACGAAATGTCCTTGGTTTTCTCTGGGAAGCACATGTTCTTTGGTCTGCATGCTTACTGCATCATAAAGATGCAGGTTATAGCTCATATGCTCTAAGAGCCAGAAACTAGGGTTATTTATAGAGCAGACACACATAAAATAGGCACTTGGATGTTGGACATCGGCCCTGCAGGGATGACTTTCAGAGTTGACGTGACTGTGTGCGTGCTTCAGAGCCTGTAGCCCAGGGGCACGGAAGTCCACGGACCTCCTCAGGCAATCCAGGTTTATGAAGCTGATGTCACACTATGTGAAATTAAAGGATTATAGGGACCAAAGCATGTGATGATAGTAACTAATGATTATTGAGTAGAACCTCTTTGTCAACGTATGAGAAAACAACAACAAAAAACAAAACCTCAAACTACACAGCTA
Source organism: Graphiurus murinus (assembly GCA_004027655.1). NCBI lineage: Eukaryota > Metazoa > Chordata > Mammalia > Rodentia > Gliridae > Graphiurus > Graphiurus murinus. The sequence continues at coordinate 6,090 of PVLC010021545.1, forward strand.
CTGATCAGTGGGTACTGCAAGGAGACATCAAGTTTATGCCCTGAGATAAGGGCTTTGCAACTTCCCCATCTCTGGATCAGTAAGATGACGCTGTTTACGTCTCAATAGTTTTCAGTCGAGTATAGAGTCGAAGCAAATTGAAACGTGAAAGGGTAGCCCACAACCATGTATCCTAAGAGCCAAGAGAAACCAGTGCTAAGGAGTTTGGGGAAGCAGCGCCGAGGATTGTAATGGCCTGGGAAATTCCAAAGAGGAGAAGATTCCACTACACCAAGGGCAGTTATGGCCAGGCAGCTTGAGAATATGGAAGACTTCAGTACTGGGGAACGGGGCACAAAAGTCCCAAGGTTGGAAAATAAATGGATTGTCCAATGGCCAGGTAGGAAAATGATGAGGGAGGGAGGAGGGAAGGAAGAAGAAAATATAGGAAGGGAGGAAGTTAGGAAGTAAGTCAGGGAGGAGAAAATAAGGGAGGAAGGAAAGAAGGAAAGAAAGGAGGGAAGGAAGGAAGGAAGGAAGGAAGGAAGGAAAGAAGGAAGGAAGGAAGGAAGAAAGGAAGGAAGGAAGGAAGGTTGTGTGACAGGCAAGAAAAAGAATAGGCTTAGAGATTAATTGTAGCAGGCCTTGACTCCCAGGGAAAGGAGCTTGGCCCTTGCCTCTGCCTCTGGGGCTGATCTTGTCACTTGTGAACCAAGAATGCCTGACAAAAAGGTGCAGAGCCTGGAGCAGGGTGTTCTTCCAGAGCTGAGGGCTGCTTTCTTTGGACCTGGTCCCTACAGGGGAGAACTGAAGAAAGCCTGGCCCCACAGTCTTTCTTCCTCTTCAGGACCCTGGCAGGTCCTGAGCCTTCCTGGGTATTGTTGACATGTGAAGACCTCCACCTCGCAATCTCTTCTGAAAGTCATTGCTTCTGCTGCCTCAGGGGCCAGCCTGACACTGGTGTCTGCATCTCCAGTGCACCTCCCACTGTGCGGTTGCATGCTGCCCACCTGCACTTAGGGAGATTCATCACCCTGCCTGTGAATCCAGAGCCTGGCCTAGCAGCAAACACAGCTCATTAAGGCTCACAAAGAACTCCTGGTCTTATTCTCACAATCCAGGAAGGAGCCACATTATGTCTGAGTCAACCTGGGTTGACTCACTCCTGTACATAGAACCCTAAGAAAGGTAATGACACCCACATTGTCTGTGAGATGGAGTCTGGCCTCTTGGCACTTGGTATTCTCCAGTTGGTAGTGAGAGATCCCAATGGGAAATGGTGAGATGCTTCTGGGACCCTGGCAGACATAGAGACCGTTCTCACATGAGCACTAAAGTTAGTTGCAAGGATGCTGCAAAGCCTGTAAATACCAGCTGATGGTGAATTCACTTTTCCCAACACGTGTTAACTGTCTGCTTTCTCTCCTTCCCTGATTTTACCCTCTTATACATCCCTGTTGGGGGCCCAATCAGGGGCCAGCTGAGGGAGCCGGGGCAGGTTTCTGCAGTGAGATCCCCAGAGAAAAGAATGCCCATGGAGTCGCCATCAGGAGGAGAACAACCAGTTGATTATATAAAATTCTGCACAAAAATGGCATGCATCCACTCCAGCCTGGCGTGCACAGGCGTGTTGCATTTTGCCCAGTCATTATTACATAACTGTATGTATCTACAGCTGCACAGGCTGAGTGGGGCTGGGTGCACATTTGTGGCTGCATAGGTTGGGCATTGGGGGGTTAGGGGGTGGGGGATATCATATGCCCACTGCCAGCCTGCAATTCCTCTGGAGCTTCACAATCCCTTTTTTTTTTTTTTTTTTGGTTAGATAACATTGATAAAAATGAGCCAATGTCTCTTGCTTGTATACAAGAGTAAACAAAATAGGGTAATTAACTGAACTTCTTGCAGTCACTTTTTGACAATTTTATTCCAACAAAGGTTGGAGCAAAGTTGTGGTCCCTTCTTGCCAGGAAAGCATGATTTTGGAGACCTCAGACCTAAGCAGTGTCTCTAAATTTTCATTGTGTTGGTTTTCTGGGAGTCCTGGGCCTGTTTGTGAGAACTCTGGAGGCTGTACTGAGTCTGTCAAGTGCCACATCTTGTCTTGAAATGCTTTGTTTTTGGGGTCTCCCATACCCAGCCCAGGAATCACTCGCACAGCCCATGTAAAACACAAAGAGGGAGTTTATTAACGGTCTCGAGATGGGAGAGACGGGTTCCTTTATAGGCTAAAATCATAAGGGGAATCACAGGTGTTGGGAGTAAGGGAATTGACTATTTCAAAAAAGCAGTGGGCCTATTGGTCCTGGGGTAGGGAAATCTTCAGCTTGTAGAACAGGATGCAGGTGAAGATTTCCATGTGGTTCCTGTTGGTTAATTAGAGCTAGCTCACTGGCCAATTAGGAAACTTCCACCTGTTCCAAGTTACTGCAACTAAATAGGGCAAAGGTCAGTTTAAAGGTGAAGAACAAAATGGAGTCAGTTAAGCCAATCCTCACAGTCTCACTGTGTCACTATTTTCAAGCAGGTGACAATGGATGACCTCAGTACCTACTAAGAACCTATTTCACACTTGAGTTTAAAACATTTGACCGCTGAAATAATGCTGGTCCATATATAAAGGTGTCCCTACCAATCTCACTAACTAACATGTCAGGGAATGTGGGGAGCGGGGTTGGAATCCAGAGGGAAATACACCAAGTGCTGTGTGCACGTATGTTTACATCATTTGGGACTTCACTGTGATGGATAATTACAACGTGCACACACACACGCACACACGTGCCAAACCATCTGACTGCCCTTTGAAAATGCTGAAGAGCGCGTCAGCCAGCCTGAGCTTGTGCTTGTGAACCCCACCTGGCCTTCTCCATTTCCCAGAAATGCTCAGGGATGTGCTGGGGAGGAAGCATGCTGGATACTTGTACCCAATGCCTGGGAATGTGTGGTTGGAAGATCCCAGAAGCATCAGGCAGAAAGAGAGTCAAAGGGGTGTAAAGACTCCTGTGTACTTGTGCAAAGGACTTCTTGTGCTGGGAGGGACCTCTTTCCTCCCAGGTAAGGTCAGCCACAGTGTAGGCCCACCTGCAGAGATTTGAAACCCCTGAGAAGAGAGGTATGCGTCTGGAAAGGAGACACTGCACTATTTTCCATTTTATGTAATTCTCTTACTAAGTATCCACTGACTCTGCCATTAAAAAGACTTGTCAGCTGGGCATGGAGGTGCATGCCTGTAATATCAGTATTTGGGAGGTGGTTGAGATAGGAGGATCGCAGATTCAAGGCCAGCCTCAGCAACTTAGCTAGACTCTCAGCAAACTAAAGAAATCCTGTTTCAAAATAAAAAGTAAAATAGGGCTGGGGGTGTAGCTTGGAAATAGAATATCCCTGGGTTCAATCCCCAGTACCACAAAAAAAAAAAAAAAGGAAATACTAGTTACAAGAACTGTATACTATTTTAATTAACAAGCATAATTTATAGTATTATAAATATATTTATAGAATTTATAGTACAAGCATATTAAATGGAAAAATATATCTAACAAGGTAAAAACAATAAAAAATTTCAAGTCACTAGGAAAAGTTTTAAATTCTCAGAAATTATGCCCATAAACACTAAGTGAAAAAAACATGATGAACTATATTCACTTCTAAATGAATCCAAAGTGCAATGCTAAATATGTGTGGTAAAAGAGCAGAAAACTTTTAATTTTTTTTGACATTTTTAAAACTTATTTTTAATTGGTGCATTGTAATCATACATCTTTTTGTTAGGTACGAGCTGATAAAGGTATACATGCACAAATTTCTCATTTAACCCTTCCTCAATTCCCACCCCATTCCCTCCTCCTCCCTCCCTCTCAAGTTCAGTTTAGTGATTGACTTCGATTTTTGAATCATGTATTCAAAGAATTTTACAGAAAGCACATATGTCAGGATTTTACAAATAATTATCCCTTCAGCTTCTCTCAGGAAGTTATTTTTAAATTAAAATTTTTGTTATTTTAAACTTTCCAAACCCACAGAACCCTTACAAGAATATTATAAACTAGTGCCCACATCCCTTCCCTTTTTTCCCCCTCCCCATTAGTACTTTGTCTTATCAGCTCTCTCTTCCTCTGTCTCTGTCTCTGTCCTTCCCTTCACTTGATTCTTTTTTTTAAAAAAATGATTTGGTGTAAATCGCAGAGATCGTGGCCCTGTGACAGTAGTTTAGTGTGCATCTCTTAATGATAATACAACCTGTTATATGACCACAGTGCCATTATCAAACTCAGAGAATGTAACGCTGCCACAACACTATCAGCTAGCATAAAGTTGACTTTTCCTGTCTGTGAGTTGCTCACCCACAGACTCCACCAACCTCACTGAATTATTTGAAAGAAACACTGCATCTGCACTGACCATGCGAAGACTTTCTTCCTCATCGTTATTCCTAAACAGAACAGAACAAAATGGACTAGCTGTCCATTACGCTTGGCCCTCTGTGACTACAAGTCCCCCAACTGTGGGTTCAATCAACTTCCACTGAGAATATTATGAAAAATAATTACATCTCTATTGAATATGTACCAACTTTTCTCTTGTGATTCCCTAAACAATACAGTATAGCAACTATTTAAATAGCATTTACATTATATTAGGTATTATAAGTCATCTGGAGATGATGGTGGTGACGATGAGGAGGAGGAGAAGGAGGAGGAGGAAGAGGAGGAGAGGAAGGAGGAGGAGGAGGGTGTGTTTTACTGGGGATTGATCCCAGATAGGCTCTACCACTAAGCTACACCCAAGCCCTGTTTTATTTTTTGTTTTCAACAGAGTCTCTCTAAGTTAGTGCCTTCTGGCCTCAAGCCTGTGGTCCTCCAGTCTTAGCCTCCCAATTACAGACATGTGCCACCAACCCCAGCTCTAGAGATGATTTAATGTATATGAGAGGTCGGGTCTAGGTTATATGCAAATGCTACACCACTTTCTGTGGAGGGAGGGGGTGTCCTGGAAGCAAATACTTCCCCCCAAAAATCAAGTAATGACTATATATTGAATATAGAAATGACATTTTAATAAAGGAAAGCAATAGTTGTATAGCCATTGACCGATTCCCATCCTCCTCCACCCTCTACCTCCCATGGTGCCTTGCGACCACTACCCTCCACTCTCCTTCTAGGAGATCAACTTTTTGAGAGTTCACATAAGAAAGAGAACATGGGGTCTTTGTCGATCTGCTCTGTGCTTGGCTTATTTCACCCAGTGTGTGTCTTCCAGTTCCATCCGTGTCGCCGCCAATGGCTGGATTTCATTCTTTTTGTGTCTGAATAGTATTCGATTGTGTGTAATATGCCACTTTTTTTTCTTCCCTCCACTCATCCATTGGTGAACACTTAGATTGAGTTTCACATCTTGGCTGCAGTAAACATGAGAGGGCAGAGGTCTCTTCCACATGCTGATTTCATTTCCTCTGGATAACTACCCCGTAGTGGGATTACTGGATCATATGGCAGTTCTATTTTTAGGTTGCTGAGGACTCTTCACTCAGTTTTTCATAATGGCTGTACTCCTTTACATCCCATCTGCAAAGCGTAAGAGCTCCACAATTCCCCCACGTCCTCACCAGCATGTGCTATCTTTTGCCTTTTTTTTTTAATTTATTTTTTATTTCTTTATTGGTGCATTGTAATCATACATCTTTGTTAGCTACAAGCTGGTAAAGGCATTGGTCGTGCTATTTTACCGGGTGGATCATCTTCTAGTGGGTCAAGCGTGCTGTCACGGAATGGCTGGCCTTCAATTTTCTCAAATGCCCTGCTTCTCCAGGCCATCTTTTATCTATTGGTCAGATCCCGAACACTCAAGAATATGCAAGTCAATGCCTCTAACATAAATGCAGCAGCATAAATTGTCATGCAATTAAGGTACACAGGGAGGGAGGGATCGAGACTGTGATTTGTTTCATATCCGGTGCACTCTTTTATTTTGACTCAGATCAAGTATTTACTTATATGAGCTGGAAAGCATGCCCAGAACAAAGGCAGATGCTGACCACATTTTCCCATAGTTTAGAGAAAGTTCACTAATGTGGATGATGGGAGGCAAAATTTCCTGTAAACTTGGAAGTCATGATCGTTTGTGGCCCACGGAACCACTTTTTGCATGTAATTCTCAGGAGCTGAACTTAAACTCACATCAACATGCGGAAGAACGCATACTGTTTTTGAAAGGGATCTGAGGTTGGCCAACGCGGTTCCAAAGCCTGTGTCCGAGCTGCTCCTGGGGCCTCCTTTCCAGAAGGTTGAACGAACATCAAGCTGATTCAGTAACTCGTGGGACTTGCTATTAGGTTCTTGCTCTTTAGGCCCAAAGCTCTGGGCCTCACCTCACCCTTGTCTGGGTTTCCTCATGGAGTTTATACTAGAACATTCCCTGCATAAGTGGGCATCAAAAAAGACTGTGTGAGACAAAGGCTGGTACAACCAACCATTCTGAGTCTCCATGTTTATGCCAATATCATGGTTCTACCAGGTCTACCAGATTTAACTGGAAACTTAGGAAGACAAGATTTCTTCTTTCTGATCTTTTCATGACAGCAGTAGCACCCACCTCAGAGGGTCTTGATGTTGCCCATTTTGACCTCAGAAAAAATTGAATGAATGTCTTTAAAGCTTCAAGTGATCCCTGAACAGCAGGATTTGGGGGAAATCATGGTGATCCTTCCCGGTGCTTCTTCCTCACTGCACCCTCATTCCTGCAGCCATAATCTAAATATCTGACCACATAACTTAGAGGAAAGAAGATTTATTTTCTTACAGTTTCAGGCTCAGCCCACGTGAAGCTGGGGACCACAGACCTCAGGTCATAGTGGAGGAACAGCTTAAGGGCTGTGTTCACATCACACTGGCCAGGAGCAAGAGAGGGAGCAGGAGGAGGAGGAACTCTTTATATAAACCCCAAGGCCACACCCCCCGGGACCCACCTCCACCACACCCCATTGACCTAGCAGGTACCACCCAGCTAGACCCATCACAATGGATTTCTCTACTTCTGGGATGACAACCCTCAGGATTCAATTCCATCGGCTCCGAACACCAATTTATGAGCTCTTCAAGGGGCCAGTCTGTGTCTAACCTTAACACCCACCATCAGCATGGACCCCGCGGATCAGCTTCCAGTACAGGAAAGGAAATACTATTTGCTTTGGACAAAAGGGTTCTCAACTTCCCATCACCGTGTTCTTTTGAACACTTTTTGCAGACCCAATTTCAGTGCAACAGAGAATCTGAATGGCCATATGAGGCGATCTGAAGGGACATTAGGTCTAGTATAGATCTTGTTCACCTCCTGCACCTGCCCTTCCAGATGAGACAGTTCTCAGCTCTGCAGAGCAGAGGTTATCTGGAGCCATAATCCCCTCCCCCATACTGAACTTTTTCTGTCTCCAACCCTAGCCTAATGGCTTATGTTTGTATTTTAAGAAGGTAGCTGGTTTTTGTTTCAATAATTAGTTTGGATTTTGGATTTTTTTCTGTAACAAAACTGTTCATAGGCTGTAGCTAGATCAGTCAAAGCTTGATGTTGAAAGAAACTACAGATTGTTTTGCTTAGAGACAGGCTCACCAACACAGAGCTGGCTGAGGTGCAGAGAGAGAACAGCCTGAGGTGGACAGGAGATGGTAGGAAGGCCAGCCCCGGGCTGTGTCTCTCCACATTGCTCCTGGAAGATGAGCGATGGAGCCCAGAGGCTCAGAGGTGACACCTGGTGCCAAGTGCACCTCATGTGTAAAAGATGTCTACAGGTGTCTACAGTGGCCCCACACACTCACAGAGTGGAGACTTGGTTGTCTTTTTATCTGGAAATAGTTCAGATATGCTACTAAAAAAGACCTGTGATAAAATACAGAGCCCTCCCACATCTACAAGGGATGTGTTCCAACACCTCCAGTGGGTGTCTAAAACCACAGATGAAGCCGGTGTGGCAGTGCACGCTTGTAATCCCAGCATTCAGGAGGCTGAGACTGGAGGATCCGGGTTCACGGTCAGCCTGCTACCTAGTGAGGCACTCTGCAACCTAGTGAGACCCTGTTTCCAAATAAAGAATAAAAAATAGGGCTGGGGGTATAGCTCGGAGGTAGAATGCCCCTGAGTTCAATCCCCAGTACCGCAAAAAAAATAAATAAATAAAATAAATTAAATCACAGATGATACTGAACTCTAAATATTTGGTTTTTTTCTGTACGTATGATCAATGAAAAAGTTCAACTTTAAATTATATACAGTAAGAGGTCAATAGTGATAATCAATAATAAAATATAAGTTATAGCAATATAATTGTTATGATGATAATTATCATTATAACAATATCATGGTAATTATAACAATATATTGTGATAAAAGTTATTTAAAACTTTCAACCTTATTCCTGCAACTTTCCATTTAGTATTTTTAGACAATGATTTGCTGGGGTAACTAAAAATGGAGAAACAAAACCAAGGTTAAGGTGGGGATACAATAATACAGTTTATAATGGGAAGTGGAGAGGGGCTGAGGAAGGTTAACACATGACAGAGCTATTTTAGCAGGGTTTGAGGGGTTTGCTCTTTTCCCAAGGGATGGGGGCAAGATTCACTGGGTACTCAGAAAGCAACTGAGCAAGCGAGTTTATTTTACTCCCCATTTCTAATGTAAGATAAAGACAAACTTGTCCCCCTTTTTTTTTACAAAGACTTATTTCCAGCAGTGATGGATGGATATATTACAAAATAAAAATAGAGCATCACAGAGGCTGTGATGCGTGTTTTTAGCAAAGTGTCCCCAAAGCTAAGAACATGCAAAACACTTTGACAGACAAGGTGCACCTTTCTGTGTCTTACATAACTCTGTGCCCTCCTGATTGGTCCTGTTAGCTTCTGTGAAGTGTCCCAGTGTTAGTTACCTTGATTGGTCTGCAGTATCCATTGAGGCATGTGGTTGGAATGTGACCCAGAACGCTGAGATGGTGGGGTTTATTCGTCCCTCAGCGACTGTTTCTTGGGCTGCCACCCTGTGCCAGGCAGTGCCATTAGGTTCTCAGTGAAGGGGCTCGGTGCTCTAGCAGAGGGAGGCCGACCCAGCACATCAGAGGTGGTGAGGGCTGGAGACGGGGTGAGGGAAGAGGGGAAGGCATGCAACAGTCCAACTGTGCGACAGGACAGAGCATGCAACACAGCTTGTACCCCAGAACCCCTGAGAGCAGAGGAAGCTCTACAGAGTCCACATATGATGCACTTGGGGTACAGTTGCTCACAACGGGGAATTGAGACTTGCTTTGAAGTTACAGTTTTATTTAAAGAATGCTGTTCTGATACCCGTGTGACTATACCTGTATGGCCCCTGAACCCGGGTTTCTATTTTTATTGGTGCATATTAGTTATGCAGAATGGTGGGTCTCACTGTGGCCTATTTGTGCCTACACAGGAGCATAATTTGATCAGTTTCATTCCCCAATACCTCTCCCACCCTCCCTTCATTCCTTCCCCCTGGTCCCTTTCCTCTACTCTATTAGTCTCTCTTTTAGTTTCGTGGAATCCTTTTTTTTGTCATTATTATTATTATTATCATTATTATTATTATTATTATACTTCTTTCACACATGAGAGAAAAATAATGACACTTTTCTCTCTGAGTCAGAATTATTTTGTTGAAAAGGATTTTATTGCTCCTTCAATCTCGTTACTTGTAATTGGTCTGGTTAGGTGTTTTCTCTCCTTTTGGCTCAGCTTTGGTAGGGTACCTAGAAATGGGGCGAGAATTGGGGAAGGGTTAAATGAGAGATGTGTGCACGAATGCCTTTACCAGCTTGTACCTAACAAAGATGTATGATTACAATGCACCAATAATAAAAAAAAAGAAATTTGTCCATTTCTTCTAGAATTTTTGCAATTTTTATTGAAATATAAGCTTTCAAAATAGTCCCTAATGATTCTCTGGATTTCACTTTGTTTGCTCTCATACTTCCCTTACTATCACTAATTTTATTAATTTGGGTCTTCTCTCTCTTTTGGTTAGTTTGGCTAGAGTTTATCAATATTAATTATATTTTTTAAAGAATCAATAAAAGTTGTTTCATTGATCTTTAAGTGTCTACTTCATTAATTTCACCTTTAATTTTATTACTTATTTCCTTTCCTGTGCTAGATTTAGACTTGTCTGTTCTTGTTTCTTGTAAGATGTTAAGATGCATTAAATAAATAAATAAATAAATAAATAAATAAATAAATAAATAACAAATACTTGGGTTATTTGAGATCTCTTTTTTTTCTCTTTTTCATGTAGACACTTATAGCTATAAAATTTCCTTCTAGTACCAATCTTGCTGCATCCCAGCGATTCTAGTATATTGAGTTTCCATCTTTTTTTTTTTTAATTCTGGGTTATTTTTAAAATTTCCCCTTAATTTAGTCAATGACTCAATCATTGTTTAAAACTATATCGTTCAATCTCCATATATCTGTATAGTTGTCATTTTCTAATTTAACTCCATTATGATCTGAAAACAATGAAAGAGATTGTTTAAAATTTTTTATTTGCTAACACTTGCTTTAGGGCCTAATATATGACCATTTTAGAAGAAAGTTCCATGAGTGCCTTAAAATAAAGTTGTTGTTGGCTAAAATATTCTATAGATGCCTATTAAATCTAACTGAACTACAGTAAGGTCTAAATCTGATATCTTTGTTGATTTTCTGTTTAAATGATCTGTTAGTGAGAGAGGTGTATTGAAATCCACCACTATTATTGTACTGGGCTCTACCAGTCCCTGTATATCTAGTAATTTTTAAATGAAATTGAGTGCCCTACATTCAGGTCATAAATGTTTACAATCATTGTATCTTGTTGTATTGTTCCCTTTGCCAATATGCAATGAATTTTCTGTCTCTTCCAATTAATTTTGGCTTGAAGTCAGCTTGGTCTGATATGAGAGTGGCTACTTCTACTTGGTTTCAGGTTCCATATGCATAAAAAATTATTTTCCATCCTTTCACTTCGAGTCTCTGGATGTCTTTGCCAAGTGTGTTTCTTTTTTTGTGTGGTACTGGGAGTTGAACTCAGGGGCATTCTATCTCCGAGCTATACCCCCAGCCCTATTTTTTACTCTGTATTTTGAAACAGGGTCTCACTAAGTTGCAGAGTGCCTCACTAGGTAGCTGAGGCTGACCGCGAACCCAGATCCTCCAGTCTCAGCCTCCCAAATGCTGGGATTACAAGTGTGCGCCACCATCCCCAGCTTCAAGTGTGTTTCTTGGAGACCACATACAACTGGGTCTTATTTCTTAATCCAACCTTCCAGTCTAGGTCTTTTAATTGAAGAATTAGAATCATTTACAGTCAGTGTTATTATAGAGTGGTATATATTCCAGTCATTCTGTTTTTTGTCATTCTGGTTTTTTTTGTTTGTTTGTTTTGGGTTTTTTTGGTGGTACTGGGGATTGAACTCAGGGGCATTCTGCCTCCAAGCTATACCTCCAGCCCTATTTTTTATTCTTTATTTTGAAACAGGTCTCACTAAGTTGCGGAGTGCCTCACTAGGTAGCTGAGGCTGGCTGCGAACCCAGATCCTCCGGTCTCAGCCTCCCAAATGCTGGGATTACAAGCGTGTGCCACCATGCCTGGCTCAGTCATTCTGTTTTATTTCTATTATTTGAATATTTGAATTGTTACTAATATTTCAAATACTAATATTTCAATTCAAATACTAATATTGGAATTGCTACCAATTTGCATTTTCTTGTTTATTTTTCTAATATTTTTTCTTCTGTTTAAGTATTCTCTAATTTATTCCAGAAATGTTTTTACAGATTTCATTGTACAAGTTTAGTATTCCCTTTGTTAAATCTATTCTTAAGTATTTTATTCTTCTTGATGCTGTAAGAAATACACTTGTTTCCTTAATTTCATTTTCAGATTGATCATTACAAGGATATGGAAGTACAATAGATTTTGTGTATTTACTCTGCCTGTCTCTCTTTACTTTCTGGCTGTCCTGAGGTGAGTGGCTTTCTCAGGCTTGTGCTCCCGCCATGATGCGCTGCCTTTCTACAGGCCCAAATCAACAGGGCAAATGGACCATGGCCGGGAACCCCTAAAACTGGGAGCAAAAATAAGCCTTCTCTCTTTATAAATAGATCACATCAGTATTTGTTATAGTGATGGGAATCTGATGAGTTAATATATTGTAATAGCAGCAAAAATACACCCCCAAAATTCCCATCAAGATTTCCCATATTGGTGTCCAATATGGGAAATGAGGATACAGCTACCAACTCAATCAAGCCATGCCTGACTTGAGTTCCTGCTGTCCTAAGGCAGCCCCATTCAAAGCAAATCCCACCTGCCGCAGATAGCCAAATAGGCCATGTCAGAGGAGAATGGAGAAAATTCTAGGGAAAGAACAAAAATTGCACAAATGAGTAAATTCCTTGAAACCAATGGATGTAGCAGATTATCAGAGGATTGAAAGGTTGACCACCAGTTTTAAGTCTATTTCTTCAACGCTCAGGAATTGAGCATCTCCTCCATGGCTGGCACTAAGGTGTATGCTTTTTATATATTCACCAAGAAATGTAGAAATTCCCTCAGCAGATGACTTCCACAGCTTCTAGTAACAGTCTAGAGTATGCGGACACCGAGATACTTAAGATTCTGGAGTGAGCAGATTCTGAGGCATAGGAAGGCAGTGTTTAACTTCATACTCTAAAGACGACAGTTTGAGTTTATCCAACACTCCAAAAAGTAAAACAATTAAAACCCTAGGAGACACTGAAATACTGCCATGGAATATAAACATTCGTGCTGCCAAAGTAAATCTGGAGTGCTGAATTATATTTTGGATCCAGGTAGAAGAAGAGTAGTACAAACTCTCTGCTATAGATTGCATCTCCATGGGAACTAGTACCCCCCATATAAAAGGCAAATATCACTCAAGTCTACTAATATCATCTGAAACACTTTCTACCTAGGCTGCATAGATTTCTGTCATTATCATCTGGTCTAAAACCCCGTCCTTAGATAAAATGAAGCTATTCAATAGCGCATACCTAATTAGATTTTACCTACCAGCCCCACCCCGCTCTCAAGATCTCTCTTCACAAGTTTGCACGACCTGTGAAAGTTAGCCTAAGGCTTTGGGGCAGAGTCGCTGAATCATGACTCTTTACTGTTAGGACACGTTTTATGTGTTTAAAAACACCAAAATATTGAGTTAAGTCAAGTTACTAGGGTGACTGTAGCTCGGTAAGAGCCAGATAAACTCCTCGGACAGAGACATATCAAGATATGGAAGAGGACATCAAAAGCTGCCGTTGGAATTGCTAGTCGTAACGCATGCCTGCACCTGTGCATGCAGGTTAAAAAAATAAAAATTAAAAAAAAAAAAAAAAAAAAACAAGGGTGAGAAGAGGTAAAGCAAGAAGCTACCGGCTCTTTTCCAAGTCACGTGACTCCGTGCCCCCCACTGTGGGTGGGACTCAGCATCTGTGACTCGTGGTATTCGGGTTTTGTTGCCAATCCTCTTCATGCAGTCTGTCTTCTTTTTATAAAGTGCTTTAAAAAAAAAAATCTCTCTGGCCTTTCTTTGTCTTCTTTATATTATCTTTTAAAATTTATTTCTAGCCAAAAGTCTTATTCTCTCTCAATACAGTCTTCGAACTAACTCTTTTTTTAATTTTTTTTCCCACTGGGGATTGAACCCAGGGGCATTCTACCTCTGAGCTACACCCCCAACCCTATTTTTTGTGTGTGTGTGTGTGGTACTGAGTATTGAACTCAGGGACATTCTACCTCCAAGCTACACCCCTAGCCCTATTTTTTATTCTTTATTTTGAAACAGGGTCTCACTAAGTTGCGGAGGGCCTCACTAAATAGCTGAGGCTTGCTGCGAACCTGTGATCCTCCTGTCTCAGCCTCCCAAATGCTGGGATTACAAGCGTGCACTACCACGCCCAGCTCAAACTAACTCTTTTTAAAGAGAGAAAGAGGGAGATCTGGAGAAATCCTGTGAACTACAGTCACCTATCAGTATCACCAGGGGGATTGGTTTCAGTACCCCCAAAGATACCCAATTTCCTGGATGCTCAAGTCCCTTATATAAAGCAGTATATTATGTGCATAAAATTTATGCACATCCTCCTATATACTTGAAATCACTTCCAGGTGACTTATGATACTAATACAATATAATATAAATGCTAAGTACAATACAATATAAATATAATATAAATGCTAAGTAAGTAGTTGTTATGCTATATTGTTTAGGGAATACTGACAATAAGTAGAATTTGCTCATGTTCAGTACAGATGCGATTTTTTAAAGGAATATTTTCTATCCACAGGTGATTGAATCCACAAATAGAGCACCCACAGATATAGAGGGCCAACTGTATTCTACAAAACTGGCATAAAAGAAGCACACGTTTATTGAGCACGGACACATGCCAGGCACTCCCCTTTTATGACATCATTTATACTGAAAATGATGATTTTTCTCTTTTTAAATGTTTTTTTTTTCATTTGAGAAATTTAAGATATGACAAACCAGGACTGAAGTCATATTTTATGGAGGAATTGGAGGAATTAAAATGAACTCTGCTGCCGGGTGTGGTGGCGCACGCTTGTAATCCCAGCATTTGGGAGGCTGATACTGGAGGATCCGGGTTCGCGGCCAGCCTCAGCTACCTAGTGAGGCACTCCGCAACTTAGTGAGACCCTGTTTCAAAATACAGAATAAAAAATAGGGCTGGAGGTATAGCTCGGAGGTAGAATGCCCCTGAGTTCAATCCCCAGTACTGCAAAAATAAATAAATAAATAAATAAATAAATAAATAAATAAATAAATAAATAAAATGAACTCTGCTGCCAAGCCCACCATTTCCCCATATCACACGGCTTCTATTCAAAGTTAGAGTAAAATTGGCCAGGGTCTTGCTAAGTTGCTGAGGCTGGCCTCAAACCTGAGATCCTCTTGTCTCCGCCTCTTAAATACTGGGATTACAGGTCTGTGCCACCGTGCCTGGCAGGGATATCGGAACATAAGCCAATGAACTGAAGTAGTACTTATAGATTGCAGCAGAATATTTTTGTAAGGTTATAAAATAAGCTGCTTGTGGCAATAAAGGACTCAAGTGATTCAGAGATAATGTTAGGAGACTTGTTTTTATATGGTGTACCATTTTATATCTGTCAAAGTGGATAGCATATCTTAGTAATTACCTTCTTTAAAAATGTCTCTCAGAAAATTATAAAATATGACTCAACTCTGGGCAAATAAATTTGAAAAATTTAATGATATGAAATGGGTGGTTTTCTTGGACCATGAGAAATGCTAAAACAGGCTTCTGAAGAGAAGCAGCTTTAAACAGACCACAAAAGAAATAAAGCTAATCCCCAAAGAGCACCGGGCCCATTTACAGCGGAATGCCAAAAACTTTGTGTAGCCTAGTAATTGAGAGCAACAACAACAAAAAAAGATCCAAAGTGCCCGCTCACTTGCAAGCAGGGGGACTGGGTAGTTGTAGACAGAGAGGAGTAGAAGAGTTTTCATAAAGTCTCCTTTGGACCAGTAATCACATCTTCTGTGATTTTCCTTTAATTCCTCCCATAAACCCAAATACTGTGCTAAGCAGATCGTGTGTTTGACCTTTTTTAACCACACAAGAAATCATGGAGATAAGGACTATCACAGTGCTGACTGAAACCTGGAAATGTTTTCATTTCTAGCAAACATTCATCATAGACATAGTAATTGGCAAGCCTGGGGATTTCTAATACATCTTTCTCGTACATCTTCTCATGTGCATAAATTTCTACTGGAAAATTAATGTAGACATTGGAAATAAGCTGGGGGTTGAAAAATAACAGCAGACATCCAGGTCAAAACTTCAGACTTTGCGCCAAAATAATGAGAGACAAAGAGTTAAAATTGATTCCAGTTTCCTAGCCCAAATGAGCAGTGTTGAATCTTAATATTCTGAGTTGTATGATAAGAGGGAAAATTAAATCACCTTTAGATATGGTACTTACCTCAATCACCTCAGAAAATAAAACAAATGAGTTGTGCTGCCTCATTAGAATTAATAAATTACTTTTAGGCCAGTTTTAGGTTTACTGAAAATTGAGAAGTGCAGATAACTCCCGTACCTTGTGACTCCACCCTTCTCACGGTTTCTCTTACTATTAATAATTGATGAACCAACATTGACACCTTGCTAATTGAAGTCTAGTAACATTAGGGCTCACTCTTTGTGTTGGACGTTCTATGGGTTTTGATATATGCACAATATCATGCAGCCACCATTACAATAACTTACTGTGTGTGTGTGTGTGTGTGTGTGTGTTGTGTGTGGTGTATGTGGTACTAGGGATTGAACCCAAGGGTGTTCTACCTCTGAGCTACACCCCCAGCCCTACTTTATCATCTTACAGTTTTTTTGGAAGAGGGTCTCACTAAGTTGCTGAGGGACTTACTGAGTTGCTCAGGCTGGTCTTGAACCTGCCATCTTCTTGTCTTAGTCTCCCAAATAGTGGAATTACAAGTGTGTGCCACCACACCCAGCCTACTGCATCTTAGTGAATAGTTTTATTGCTTTGAAAATCCCATTAATTATTATAGCTTCATAGTAAATCTTGAAGCTGGGTATCTAACTTGGTTTTAATAATTTAATAATTTGTTTAAGTTGTATTTTTACCTGTTTCTGATCATAGCAACCTGAACATGTGATAAATGAAGATATTCACTCACAGGGAAACAATTATATTTCTTTAACACTATGGGAACAGATTTTTTAAAGAGAAAATACTTCTCAAAATGTATTCTCCTTGAGGAATTAGAGGAGCTTAAGTTACAATTGTCTTTTGATTTTACCAACTCAAATTTTTAAAATCAAGTATTTCCTGGGTGGTGGGGAGGTATATTATTCTAAGTCTTGGTCCTTTAAATCCCTGAAATGAGCATAGTTTGAGCCCATCTCATATAAGTAGAGACCTTAGGCAGAAGGGCTCTAGTTATACTTCAACTTTTTATCACACTTTACCATGAGAAGTAATTTAACATGCATTATGAATACATGTGATAATGAAATGTGAGATCCTTTTCTTTTTTAATCCAATTCTAATCTGACACACCACTCAATACAGCCTATTCAATTCAACACACAATATTAAGCTATGTGTCAGTCACTATGTCTCTGTGTGAGGAAAACATAGCAGTAAATAAAATATGATTCATTCTCTCAGAGAACTTATAATCTAATGACCCGTTTGAGCTCAGCCAATTTTGTAATTAAAACATGGCAGAGATATTTGCTAGAGTTTTCTCTGTGTTTTATTTAGTACTTTTAAGATACTAAATAAAAATTAATATGCTGTTGTGCAAATCTCTGGAATTGGATGGCACTAACTTAATTAATAGTCTATTGGTTAATAAAAATGTAATAATACTAGTTGATGCCACTCTTAAGCAGTAGCTTAAGAACAGAGGGTTCTCTTCTCTTTCAACCTTTCTTTTTAAAGTGTATAAATAGCAAAACAAGATCAATCTAAGCTGAGGCTACAGTGATATATGTTCCTCATAGCTACTTCTTGGAGTTCACTGTTTCATCTGCTTCCAAGAGTGACATGTTTGGAGCTGGGGTGGGGTTAGGAAACATTTGTTTTATTACCTGTTTTCATCCTGCCTACATGTCCTGTATTAGTCAGCTTTCTATTGCCATGACAAAATACCCGACATAAGTGACTTAAAAGGAGGAAAGGTTTGTTCTGGCTCATGGTTTCAGAAGTTTCAGTCCACAGTTGGCTGACTCCAGTGCTGTGGACCTGTGTGAGGCAGAGTATCATGGTGGAAAGGGATGGTGAAGGAAATCTGCTCACCTTAAGGCAGCATAATACAGAGAGAGGGAGAAGAAAAGGAAGATGGAGATGGAGATGGAGAGCGAGAGGGAAGGGGAAAGAGAGAGAGAGAGAATGAATATGGATGAGGAAGGGGCTGAGGACATGGTATACCCTTCAAGAACATGCCTCCAGTGATTTGCTTCCTCCAATTCTGCTTCATCTCCTAAAGTTTCCTCTACCTCCCAATAAAGCCACCAAATTTTGACTCCACCAATGGATTAATCCATGGATGAGGTCAAATCCCTTATGATCCAATCACCTCCCAAAAGCACACCTGCAGACACTACTGCATTGAGGACACATGAGCCTTTGGGGACATTCCAGATCTGAGCTCTAACAGGCTCATATACACACCTGTCATCCTTTGCCTTAGGGTCTTTCCCCCAGGCTATGTCAGGGACACTTCCTACCTTGTCTGTCTCCTCCTATTCTTTTTTTTTCTTTGCAGTACTGGGGTTGAACTCAGGAGCATTCTACCTGCAAGTTACACCCCCAGCCCTATTTTTAATTATTTATTTTGAAACAGGGTCTCATTAAGTTGTGGAGTGCATAATTTCAATGCACCAATGAAATGATTTTTTTTTAAAAAAAAGAATGGATTCAAATGAACCAAACTTAATACATGCTAAAATTAAGTATTTAGAGCATTTTATATTTTTATTTCCTTCAAAGAAACATACACAAAAAATTATATTTATAAATTAGCTAACAGAACTGCTGAATTAGAAACTACTGTTTTTAATATACCACAAACATAAACACACACATCTGTGTTCACCCTTGCAAATTCATCCATCTCTCTGTACATACAAAATAAGATTTATTAGAAACCTGAAAAAGCTAAATTAACACACTGTCTCTGGAATCACCAACATAATTTTGACACTTATTAAATTGCCTGACAATTTTAATTATATCTAATATAAACACTGTTCAGAAAAAAAGAAGCTTGTTATGTTAATGTTACATCAGTAGTTCCAGCTTCCTCCTGGATAAAATATGCAAAAATGATTAAACAATAAATTTCTATGGCAACAACTTAGATGAAAAAAAAAATAGATCCACCTCCTCCACCTGTGAAAGCTGAAGATGAGGACAAATGTCTTCCTCTTAATCAACCTCACATCTTACACAGGATGGGCACAGTGTTAGGGGTCAGGTAAAGAACAGGACTCAATCCTCATGATCTCTTCAATTGGAGAGATCACAATATGGTGAGGAAGATGGTCACAACCCCATCACTACGAGGGCAGTGACTGTCACCAAGTAAGCGCTCTAGCCAGAACGCACAGAAAAGAACCCACGCAGAACAGCCATGGACAGTGTTCTCAGACTCATGAGAATCACCCGAGAGCTTTAAAGCATCCCAGTGTCCAGGCTGCAACCCCAGCCTAACTGGGGCCAGGACGGAGGCAGCAGGGCATTTTAGAGGCCAAGGTGACTCTAAGACACAGCCAAGTTTGAGAATGGTGGCACGGGTCTGAAAACATCTGTCTTATTGTCTGGTAGTAACTGGATTCATAAAATCCAAATACGGTGTTAGTTCATGTGACACAACGGCTGCATGAAAACTGTCATGGTTCCGACATAGAATGTTCCCTTGGGAAAGCTCATGTGTTGGCAACGCAAAAACATTCAGAGGTGAAATAACTGAGCCATGAGGGTTCTAATCTCATCAGTCCATTGATGGATTGCCAGTTTGAATGGATTTATTGGGTAGTAATGTAGGCAGGTGGGCGTGGTTACTGGGGGTGTGGCCTTGGGGATTATATCTCCATGGGGGGCCCTCGTTCTCTCTCTCTCTTCCTCTCCCTCTCCCTCTCCTTCTCCCTCTCCCTCTCCCTCGCCCTCCTGCCCTCCATGACGTGAGAGAGTGTCCCCCATGCACCCTGCCTCCTCCATGGCTGCCATTGATCCTTGCCAGCCAGCCCCGTAGACTGTAACCTCGAAGCCATGGGTTCCCATACATCTTTCCCCCTCTAAGCTGTGTGTGTCAGGTATTTAGATCACAGTGGTGATGCTGCTGACTGAAACAAGAAGAAAGACATTTTTTTTCTGTCCCCCTAATATATAATGGTGCTCATAGGAGCCAGGCATGGTAAGTCCACTGATTTCTCCTGGCTTGTGCAAGCCACCAGCTGCCAGGGGGCCATGGGTCATGATTTCATGATTTGAATGGCCAAGAGGCCCCTAACACACACACACACACACACACACACACACACACACACACACGGGTGGGCAAGTGTCTCCAGGGCTCTTTCTGACGCTTCTTGTTGTCCCTCAGGAAGTGCAGGCGAGACCAGCCACTCACCCTGAGCGTATGTGCCTTATTCTCATCCAATCAAAGAATACAAAATCACCTTTGCAGGAAATGCTTTCTTAATAGCTTTCTATTTTTATTTCTTATCCGACTGACTGTGTGTGTGTGTGTGTGTGTGTTCCTAGGGATTGAACCCAGAGGTACTCTACTACTGAGCCACACCTCCATCCCTTGTATGTATGTATGCATGTATTTTGAAACAGGGTCTCACTATACTGCTATGTGCTGGCCTTGAACCTGCGGTCTTCCTGTCTCAGTCTCCCACATTCTGGGATTACAGGTGTGTGCCACTGCACCCGGCTCATCTGACTTTCCCCATGGCTTCACAATTCATTCATTCTGTTATGGGCTGAATTATCTTCCTCAAAATTCATGTGCTGAAGTCTTAACTCCCATTACCTCAGAATGTGACTGTTTTTAAAGGGGTAACTCAGTTAAAATGGGGTCCTTAGGGTGAGCTCTAACCACTCTGACTGTGTCCTCTAGGAAGAGGAGATTAGGACACAGGTATTCACAGAAGGAAGATGGTATGAGGATTCTATAGCCACCTATAAGTCAAGAAGAGTGAACTCAGGAGAAACGAACTCTACCCACATCTTTATCTAGGATTTCTAGCCTCCAGGATTCTGAGAAATTAAATTTCTAATGTTTAAGATGCTCAATCTATGGTATTTGTTTTAGCAGCCCTAGCAAACTAGTACATATTTCTTTATTTTATTTTATTTATTTATTTTGTGTGTGTGTGTGTGTGTGTGTGTGTGTGTGTGTGTGTGTGTGTGTGATACTGGGGATTGAATCCAGGGGCATTCTACCTCCTAGCTACACCCCTACCCCATTTTTTATTCTTTATTTTGAAACAGGGTCTTGTGGAGAGCCTCACTAAGTAGCTGAGGCTGGCCACAAACCTGCGATCCTCCTGTCTCAGCCTCCCAAGTACTGGGATTACAAGCGTACGCCACCACTCCCTGCTGCAACATTTTTTAAAAAAATATTTACTTAGTGCCTACAGGAAATAGCACAATTTGGACTCATGGACACATAACTTCTTTCTACTCTGGACAGCATGATTTCTGGAACATGCTTCCCTAAATAGAATTCAGATGTCCCTTTTGGTTTTTTTTCTTTACTGGAACCTATACCATATGCACTGTTGTGTTTTCCAATTTCAAATACTTGCTCCCATGTGATGTCAATTAGAAATGAAAATATAAGCTTTCTGTGTATCACCATCCCCACATTGAATTGTTCAGTACTTAGTTTGGGACATGTTTACCCCTGGGGCACTCTGTGATTGCTTACAAATTATTTTATATATGTCACTCATTTAATTATGATTTATCTGGCTTGTTTTGTTCACATGGCTTTCTAGCTGGGTAAAAAGTATTGACTTATGTCGCCTCTAGGA
>PVLC010021546.1:0-27808 GCA_004027655.1 Graphiurus murinus
AGAGGCTGAGGCTTTTTAAAGGTACAAATCAAAGACCTGAATCACCTTGATCCATTTAATCATTTATTTGTCTGTCTGCCAGAGACAGTGTCAAGACAGGACAGGTCACCTATCTCTTGTTGATTGTCAAAATCACTTTCAAAATGAGGGAAGGATATGAATATTAAAGTGTCACAGATGTGACTTGATAAAAATACGTAGAATTCTGAAGCTGGCAGAGGTTAAATGATGTACCCAAAGTCTAAGGCACCTGAAGAGCCACAGAAAAAGTCAGATCTGCCAACTCCCATGCTAGTACTTCACCACTGCCTTTTTGTTAAGGTGGCTAGATAGCTTTGGGTTGGTTTCATCTTTTGGAAGACACAGATGATAATGCTGGTGAAGGTGATGGAGGGAGGGGGGACACCCTAATGCACATGATGTACTTACTTTCATGAACATATCAAAGTCAATCACTAAACTGAAATTGAGAAGGAGGGAGGGCAAGGGAGAGGGGCAGGAATTGGGGAAGGGTTAAGTGAGAAATGTGTGCATGTATGCCTTTTTCAGCTTGTACCTAACAAAGATGTATGATTACAGTGCACCATTTAAAAAAAAAAAAAAAAGCCGGGCGTGGTGGCGCACGCTTGTAATTCTAGCATTCAGGAGGCTGAGACCGGAGGATCCGGATTCGAGG
The DNA here is from genome assembly GCA_004027655.1 of Graphiurus murinus. NCBI lineage: Eukaryota > Metazoa > Chordata > Mammalia > Rodentia > Gliridae > Graphiurus > Graphiurus murinus. The sequence goes on from PVLC010021546.1 coordinate 677, forward strand.
CCAGCCTCAGCTACCTAGTGAGGCACTCTACAACTTAGTGAGACCCGGTTTCAAAATAAAGAATAAAAAATAGGGCTGGGGGTATAGCTCGGAGGTAGAATACCCCTGAGTTCAATCCCCAGTACTGCAAAAAAAAAATTAAAAAAAAACAAAACCAGGTGATAATGCTGATAAGAGTGCAAAAGCAATGGCTTTATAAAAGAAAAAAAATGTAAGATGAGCAATATGCATACACAAGAAATATTTCTATATCACTTTAAGTTCCTCTGTATTCATCCTGCCACATTGGATTGGGGTTGAGATGGGAGGTATGAGGGAGAGAGTAAAATGCAGCCAAAGATTAAGGCAATGTTTCTCAACTTCCTCACCAACAGGACTCCTGGCATTACTGTTTCATTCTTAGAACCCATTTTCAGAACTATTTACTACCCCCCAAAAATTGACTAACTAGTTCATAGATAAAACACACAGCACTATTAGCATAATCAATATTAATTCTTTCCTCCCTTACCTCTATTTTTGCACTGCTCAGGGGCACATATAAGCTGCATATCAGAGGTTTTGGATTAGCATGTAATACATCCATTTAAGTAATATTTACTGAGCACTGCTCATATTTCAAGCCCTATGATGGGCACCAGTGATAAAGAGTGGAATCAGAGCCGGGAGTGGGGATGCACCTCTGTAATCCCAGTACTTGAGAGGTTCAAGACAAGCCTCAGCAACTTACTGAGGCCTCAGCAATTTAGCAAGACTCAGTTTCAAAATAAAAATAAAATAGGAAGCTGACCATGGTAGCACATGCTTGCAATCCCAGTACTTGGGAGGCTGAGACTGGAGGATCACAGATTCGTGGTCAGCCTCAACTACTTAGTGAGGCCCTCTGCAACTTAGTGAGACCCTGTTTCAAAATAAAAAATAAAACCAGGCTGGGGGCATAGCTCGGAGGTAGAATGACCCTGGGTTCAATCTCCAGTACCACAAAGAAAAAGAAAATCAGATCTTTTACTATAGTGAGACAGATGGCAATTAAAATAGTATGTGCTAAGTACCAGACAGAAAGAATCAAGTTAGGGTCAGCAAACTCTGTAAAGGGCCACATAGTGAACAATTTAAGATTTGCTGAGCCGGGCGTGGTGGCGCACGCTTATAATCCCAGCATTCGGGAGGTTGAGACCGGAGGATCCGGGTTCGCGGCCAGCCTCAGCTACCTAGTGAGGCACTCCGCAACTTAGTGAGACTCGGTTTCAAAATAAAGAATAAAAAAAAAAAATAGGGCTGGGGGTATAGCTCGGAGGTAGAATGCCCCTGAGTTCAATCCCCAGCACTGCAAAAAAAAAAAAAAAAAAAAAGATTTGCTGGCTATATAGTCTCTGCTGCAATGCTTTACTGTTTGTAGCACAAAAGGCATCCACAGACAAAATGTAAGTGAATGAGTTTGTGTTCTAATAAAACCTTTTTATAAAAACAGGCAGTAGGCTGGACTTGGCCCACAGGTCATATTTTGCTGAATCCTGTTCTAGAGGATCATAGGTAATACACCTAAATTACATTAAGCTGAAAATACTCTGACCTACAGGAAAAAATTCCATCTTTTCACTAGCCTATATCCACGCACAGGCTTCCCTAAGTACAGTACAGCTCCTAGTAGACTTTAGAAATAATGGAAATAGTTTACCAAGTTCTAGGGACTGGGAGGCCTCCAGACTGGACACCACTGGCCTGAGTTCAGCCAGTAGCTTTCCCAAAAGTCTATAGCTGATCCAAGAAGTTTGTGCTTTCAAACAGCACGCTCTGCTTGTAATCTGATCAGATAGACAGGCGACCTTTGCTATTGGCATCAACTGGCATAGAGAAGGATTAAAGGGGTTGAGGATGAGGGAGTACAAAAGCTCTATGTCCCATATGGCCATAGAATCCTCTCCAGAAAAACCATGTTGGCTAAAAAATCACAAATAATTCCTTCATCCAAGGAGTCTTCTAAACCATCTCTCTGTCCTTCCTGAGACTTTTTCTACCTTCTCTATTCCACCCAGCGAGGGTTCTCATAGCCATCTGGAAAAATCTTAGAAGATCCACTCTTTTAGCAATACATTATTACTGCAATGAAAAAGCCCTAAACTAATAGAACACGTAGGTCAAAATTCCACCTTTGCTTACAAACCACATAATAGTGGACATGAGCCGGGCGTGGTGGTGCACGCTTGTAATCCCAGCATTTGGAAGGCTGAGACCGGAAGATCCAGGCTCGCAGCCAGTCTCAGCTACCTAGTGAGGCCCTCCGCAACTTAGTGAGACCCTGTTTCAAAATAAAGAATAAAAAATAGGGCTGGGGGTATAGCTCGGAGGTAGAATGCCCCTGAGTTCAATCCCCAGTACCGCAAAAAAAAAAAAAATAGTGGACAGGTTGTTTAACTTCCCTGAGCCTACAATTTCTCATTTGCAAAATGCAAATAATAATGTTACATGGAGTTTCATGAGCATTAAGTAAAACTGCACTTGTTAAAACACCTAGCAAGCTAGGCATGGTGATGCACACTTGTAATCCCAGCAACTGGAAGGCTGAGACAGGAGGATCACAGGTTCAAAGCCAATCTCAGCAACTTAGCAAGGCTCTCAGCAGCCTAGTGGGACCCTATTTCCAAATAAGAGATTAAAAATCTGGCTGTGTGCTTGTATGTCAATGTCAACATGATTTACATTACAATGTGAGATGATAATGTACCAATAAAAACACATAAAAGAAAAAAAATTAAAAATCAGGATAGGGATGTAGGTCAGGGAGAAAATGCCTCTGGGTTTAATCCTCAGTACATAAATAAATAAATAGGTCTGGGAGTGTAACTCAGAGGTAGAATGCCCCTGGCTTCAATCCCCAATACTACACACACACAAAAATAAATAAAAAATTAAAAAATCACCTAGCAGAAGGACTGGCATAAAACTGACAATACATCTACAGTATCCTTTCCTCCCAGAATAGCAAATGAACAGTTCCCAGATTCTGTTAACTTTAGCCACTTTCCCTGTCAGACTAAGAACCAAATATAGGAGGTTCAGTCCAATCAAGCTGACCAGTCATATGTTCAAGTACAAGAATGACATTAGTCTGGATTCCCACATTTATGTTCTATCACTGGCAACATTTATCATATTGTATTGCAATTGTCTGTTTAATGTGTCATCCCCACATGACTGTGATCTCCACAAATTAGGATTAGGCATGCCACAGTACCAAGCAAAGATCCAGGTCTTGATAAGATGCTCAGTACATTTTTAATGAATATCTAAATATTAACTTCACAATTATATGAATGATTTCTTTAAGAAGAAAATAGAAGGATTCTCAGCAAAAATAAGAGCAAAAGGCCCCTGTTTTTAAACTTTTTGGTTTCAGGTCTCCTTTACATACTTAAAAATTTAATTCTAAAGAACTGTCTGATAACATGTTTCATAAAAAATTGTTTTCTGAAAAAAATTAATGAGGATAGGATTACTTTGTTTTGATAAATCTTTTTAATATATCTGGCTTAATAAAAGGCAACTGTAGTCTTATATTCATATTCACTTCCACATTAAATCTGTTGTGAAGTATCATTTGATTGACGATCAAAACAGATAGGCAGTAAGAAAAGGCAGGGTGTGTGTGTGTGTGTGTGTGTGTGTGTGTGTATGTGTGTTGTGTTACTAGGGATTGAACCCAGGTACATTATACCTATGAGCTATATCTCCGGCCCTTTTTTTTATTTTTTAGTTTGAACCAGAATCTCCCTAGGTTGCCGAGGTTCTAAGTTGCTGAGGGTGACATCAAATCTGAAATCCTCCTGTCTCAGCCTCCTGAGTACTGGGATTACAGGGGTGCACCACACACCTGGTGGCAGGAGTATTTCAATAACCTTTTCATAATATTAGTCTTCTCTAATACTACACTGGGACTTGACAAATGGTCAAGGTTAGGTTAACCAGAGGTTAGCTGCAATGTGAAATCTGAAACTATATGGATAAACTTTTTGTACTCTGTAACATTAAAATCCATTGGTCTAGCCAGGCGTGGTGGCACACACTTGTAATCCCAGCATTGGGGAGGCTGAGACCAGAGGATCTGGGTTTGAGGCCAGCCTCAGCTACCTAGTAAGGCAATCCGAAACTTAGTGAGACCCTGTTTCAAAATAAAGAATAAAAAATAGGGCTGGGGGTTTACCTTGGAGGTAGAATGCCCCTGAGTTCAATCCCCAGTGCCAAAAAAAAAAAAAAAAAAAAAAAAAATCCATTGGTTTATCTTGTACTTTGAATGCATCTTTTATACATGCATGATTTTGTAATATGATATACTGGTCATTTGGAAACTATTGATTCACTGAGTTATGAAGAACTTCCAAATGTTGACACATTTTATTTAGTCAATATCCAAATAATCACAATTATTAATTCAGCACTGATTTCTTCAGAAAAGCTTTTAATCCAAGGAAGCTGTCAAGCTCACAGTGGCAGATACAAATTCTCCAAAATCTAATTTTTACTTACAAGCTGCAGTTCTATTACTGGCAACAAATACTATCAGTTATTTTCCTTAAAGTAAAACTACTTACTTCATTCACTTTCAAGAAAATATCTGCCAAATACCTAAGCTGGAATACCACTGTTTGGCTACTGGTTGTTCTTTCCAGTAAAAATAGTGTTTCCTGAAAAAGGAGGTAGTTCAGTTTACAATTCAATCACATACATGCTTTTCCTTGAGATAGCAATCAACTGCAGTGCTGTACATGGACTTCCTATTTCATCACACAGAATACAAAAAGGCAGGTACTCATGGGATACACCTTAATAAAAAGAATGATTTTTACTTGTGATACTGGAAAATAAACATTTGTTCTTTATCCCCATTTCCTGGCATAATATTCCTAAAATCTTTGGAATATTAAAAATGACAACTGTCTCTGTATACCAATGCACTGACTGATTGATGGCTGGCAGCCCCTAGACAGCTTCAGGGTGGAGTTGGTGAATGGAAAGACCAAAGCAAGATTAGAGGATAGGCTCTAGCACAATAAATTAAATAAATAAGCCGGGCGTGGTGGCGCACGCTTGTAATCCCAGCATTCGGGAGGCTGAGACCGGAGGATCCAGGTTCGCGGCCAGCCTCAGCTACCTAGTGAGGCACTCCACAACTTAGTGAGACTCGGTTTCAAAATAAAGAATAAAAAAAAATAGGGCTGGGGGTATAGCTCGGAGGTAGAATGCCCCTGAGTTCAATCCCCAGTACCGCAAAAAAAAAAAAAAAAAATTAAATAAATAAGAAAAAAATATTACAGCAGAAGAGACTTTCAGCCCTACCCCTCAGCGTCCAGGAAGGAATTCAGAGAGGCTGAAGTTTAAATTGACCAACAAGTCGTGCCTGTATAAAGAAGCATCCAAAAAACACCCAAAAGGACAGGGTCTGGAGAGCTTCGGGAAAGCTGTGGACTTTCCCGGAAAGTGATGTACCCCCAAGAAAACATAGAAGCTTCATATCCCTTGCCCTCTGCATCTCTTCATCTGTATGCTTTATAATAAATAGTAAGTGTAAGTGTTTTCCTGTGTTCTTATGTGAGCCTCCCTAGCAAATTAATCATGCCAGAGGAGAGAGCTGGCAGGTCAGAACAGATAAAACAACATGTTACTACACTTGTGATTAACATCTGAAGTGGTGGGGTCCAGAGCAATGTTGGGGACTGAGCCCTCAACATGTGGGATATGGGCACCAATTCCAGATAGATAGTATCAGAACACAATTGAATGCAAGGAAATCTAGACTGGTGTGTGCAGGAAACCCAAACACACACCTGATGGCAGAAGTGTGTTGTTAAGTGAGAATATAGAAGAAAATGGATTTAAGTTTGTTTGTTTTTTCCCCTGTATCATCAGATTACTTGTTCATTAAAAACATTTTTTTAACTGAGAATATGTGGATGTGAGAAATACAGAGAGGTAACAGTTGGGTACCTCTGTTTCAATATATGCTGAGGCACCAGCAGTTTTACTTATCATTGCTTTGCAACATCAGCACAAAGGTACACAAAGTCAAACACAAGCAAATAACATTTTAATGTTATTACTATGGCTCACAAAACCACAAATTCCTTTCCCTCAGGTCCTAATCTCCTCCCCTTGCCCCACACAGAGCTGGCCGTTCACTATCACTAGTCTATGCTTCAAAGCACTTAGTACACAGCTCTGTTTTATTATTTCTCGGGTTCTGAGTTGTTAACATGCCACATCCAGAAAAGGGCAAGAACCAAGTTTCACTCATTCTCTCTCCAGGATTCAGTACAGCACTACCACTAACATTTACCCAGTCAAGTATAAAACCAGTAAATGCTGGCTGACTGAATGCACTAATGAATGGGCCTTCACCTTCAGAAAGGGATGAAAAGACTACACTGGGAACTAGCTCTGGGAAGACTTTCAGATTTGGCCAAGGACCAGAAGTCCGCAATAAAAGTTTTGGAGGACCTAGAATGGGAATGGGGCAAGAGAGGGGAAGTAGATGGCCCCTCTGGACAGAAATGTAAAGACTGAGCAGAGAAACTGGTTTGGGACCCTGTGTTAGTAGGAAAGCTACTCAGCAGGCTAGCCACAGCAGACAGGAGCCAGATCCCTGGGCTGGGCAAACCCAGCTGACGGACAGACGTTCCCATACCTATTACAACTTCATGTCCTCATATCCAAAAACAGCCCCCCACCCCACGCTTAGCAGTGGTAGGAATTTGGAAGAGTTTTTCTTCTGGACAAAGTTGGCCCTGGTTTTAGTTGCCCAAGCAGCACTGACACAAATGACTTCAGATTAGAGGCTCTGGCTTCTGACCAAGCTTATTTCTCTCCCTGGGGTCATTCATTTAAAAAAAGGTCTATAACATCAAGTATATATAAAGCTCCATGTTAAGCTGGGCATGGTAGTACATGCCTATAATCCCGGCTACTTGGGAGGCTAAGGTAGGAGGATCACAAGTTTAAGGCCAGGCTTGGCAACTTACCAAGAGACCCTTCTTAAAATTTTAAAGCTGGGAATATTGCTCAGTGATAGAGTATCCCTGGGTTCAATCCCCAGTACCAAAAAAAAAAAGAACCCTATGTTGATAATCTAATGAGATATAGCTGAGTTCCACCAGCATTTCTGACTTTGTACCTCTCACGGCCTTATTTCAGTTGTTTATCACTACACTTATTTGAATATCTAAGGGCAGAGTTGATGTCTTCTGAATTTATTCATATTCTGCCTGGAGCATGATATATTTATTCCTTGATTTATTTATCATCTATCCTTCTCCACTAGACATAAGTTCCACAAGAACAGGTACTGGTACTTTTTTGTCCATTACAGTATCCTAAAGAACTTGTACAATGACTGGCACACAGTAGGTATTCAATCTAGAACTTGCTGAATGAATAAATCTTTGCTTTCCCTAAGGATTAAGGCAGGTTTCTCCTCCCCCTCTCCCTCCCCCCCTTTTTTTTCATGGTAATGGCGATTGAACCCAGGGGGCATTCTACCTCTGAGCTACACCCTCAGCCCTATTTTTATTTTTTATTTTGAAACAGGGTTTCACTAAGTTGTGGAGGGCCTCACTAAGTAGCTGAGGCTGGCAGAGAACCTGCGATCCTTCTGTCTCAGCCTCCCAAGAACTGGGATTATAAGCGTGCGCCACCATTCCTGTCTCTCTACCTGACTTTTAAAATGTTGGAGTTTTAAGAATTCAGTTTCAGTCCAGGGCTCCCTCTCTTCATATCACACTCTTTTCTAAAGTGACTTTACTTCTTCTCATAGCTTCAATTACTATTTAAAGAAATCACTAGCTATTATCAACACTCAAAATTATATTTCTGATTCAAATTACACTTCTGACCCACAGAAACCAACTACCTGCTACACATCTCCACATGGATATCTCTCAGGAACCTGAACACATAATTTCTAAATCTAAACTTATACTCTCTTCTCCCAGACTTCCTACTCTTCTACTTGCTTATGTCAGAAACCTTGATCTCACTCTCCTTCACCTCAAAATTTAATCACTCACCAATCCTAGGTAAGCACTCCTTAACTATTCTAGCCCTCATACTCCCCACAGCATGTCACTCTCAGGGAACATATTCTGAAGACTCAGCTACCAGTCTGCAGAAACACTAGCACTAGGGAAGCTGGTACACACCAGCTGAATGTCCAGCCTCCTGAGCCTGCTTACAACCCTTCACATTACTCTCTTCTCTCTCTGTGTGTGTGTGTGTGTGTGTGTGTGTGTGTGTGTGTGTGTGTGTGTGTGTGTGTCTCACTGGGGATTGAAGCCAGGGCCATTCTACCTCTAAGCTACACTCACAGCCCCCCTCCCCGCCTTTTTTTTAAACAAGTTCTTGCTAAGTTGCTAAGGCTGGCTTTAAACCTGAGATCTTCCTTTCTCAACCTCCCAAGTACTGGGATTACAGTTGTGCACCACCATGCCTGGCTTCATTCTTTCTTAACCTACAAACTGTAACTCATCCTGCTGGTCCCAAGTTATATGCCTTTTCTTCAAGAACCTCCCCTCATCCACTCCCAAACTGGTTTAGGTCCACAATATATTGTGTGTGTTTGGGAGTGGAGGGTATTGGGGATTGAACCCAGAGGCATTCTACCTCCAAGATACTTCCCCAGCCTTTTTAATTTTTATTTTGAAACAGAGTGTCACTAGGTTGCTGAGAGTCTCACTAAGCTACTGAGTCTGACCTCAAGCCTGGAATCCCCCAGGCTCAGCCTCCCAAGTAGTGGAATTATAGGCATATACCACCACACCCAGCTCATAGTATACATGCTTGAAAGCAATCTATATTATTCACTTATAATACTTTTCACAATTGTAACTGCTTGTGCAATAATGTGCTTAATGTCTGTCTTCTTCACTAAACTATAAGTTCCACACAGTGGCAGGAACCATGGTCACCTTTGTCGGGAGCCAGCCCTCGAGGCAACAGGGCCGGGGGTCCCTCGTTAGGTGGGGATCAAGTACGAGGTCGCGAGAATATGCTCACACCCAATGCAGTGTTGAAATGTATCTGTTTAATTCATGTCATCACCGTTTTTTATAGTATCTCTTACAACAAGGTATACAAAACAGGAATTTTTACAGAATTTTTTCCTAAAGTTGAGTGGGTACATCTTTAACTAGAAAAGCTATTTCCATAGTATTTGATGGATTAAGAGAACAGCAAAGGTTACAGGATACAATATGTATATAAAAATTCTTTTAGTATGAAAACAGTGTTAAAGGTTAACAACAGAGAGGAAACTCTATTCATTAGATTAAATTTTCACTATTTGCTCAGCTCCTGTCAGGCAGCTAGAAAGTAGTTAATAAGTGGTGAACCAAGGGGGAGGTGTTTCAGAGAGAGAGAAACTGTCTTAAAGCTTTCTTTACTCACAGATAAAAAAACAGTAGACCTAAGTTCCTTTGATTTGTATCTAGGCTTGCAAGGTTCAATTCCTGATGTTTGTAGAGGGTTAATGAATATCTCTGAGACGACCTGAGGCATTGTTCTTTTCACAGTCCGTTTAGACATCCTGTGTCTCTAAGAAATTTTTCTTTATAATTAATGTGAAAGCAAAACCCAAAGCACCACAAATTTCCAGAATATAATAATGCAAAGTGGGAAATGCCACGTGTTCCTTCTTTTGGAATTGCCTGCCTTGCAGAATTCCAGTGGGCCGAGCCATGCTCAAGGCCCAGCTATTAGGATGTCGTTGCACATCTTGTTCATGGCTGATTCCTGGCTTCTAGCCAATACCTAGTACCTAGCTAAGTCTCTACTACAACAGCTGGGCTTCAATAAACATTTTTCAAATGAGCAATACCCAGAAGAACTTGTTTTTGTGTTTGTTTTTTGGTACTGAATATTGAACCCAGAGGCATTCTACCTCTGAATTACATTCCCAGCCCTTTTTATTTTGAAACAGGATCTTGCTAAGCTGCTGACGGTCTCACTAAGTTGCTGAGACTGGTCTAAAACCTGCAATGCACCACCCATGCCCACTTCAAAAGAACTTGTTGAATGAAAAAATTCAGATAAACTGAATCCTTGCTCACAAAAAGCACTAGGAGAATGAACACAGTACATGAATTACATAGACACAAAGTAAAATAAGGCAAGGGACAAGAAGCCAGAGCAATAGGAGATATCACAGTCTAAACAATACATAGAAGATGGTGGGAGTAGCAGGCAGGACAATCCAAGAAAAGAAAGCCCAAGGGCAAGAAGCATAGCATCTTACACAATCTGGCAGGTTAAAAGACCAGGAAGTTAAAGTATTCTTATCAATCTTGCAAAAGCTCCTGGCCTAGAATGCAAAGGATGGATATTGGGACCCTTACTCTACTCAGATTCCAAATGGCAGTTAGGAGGGCTTTGGAGGGCCTCAAGGACCACTGCTCATTTTACACCTGGAGAAAAAAACTGAGGCACAAAATGGGGTGTGTTGCTCCAGGTCAACTAGCAAAGGAGTGTCAGAACCAGTTAGAAGCAACACTAACATTCCAGGCCATGTCCTGTGGCAAGGCTATGGATTGGAGACGGAATGAGCCTCGGTAACAGAGCTTTCTCTTCCTCAGACCAGCAAAGCACGGGCTGCTGGGGTTGAGATTCCATTGGATTTTTTTTTTTTTTGGTCTATTAAGGGAAAACCAAAGAGGCTCTAAGTTGGTCCCAAACAGTCTAAGATAGAACTCCATGGCTTTGCCTTAAATTCTTTGGGGTAAGCCAGTTACGGTGGTGCATGCCTGTAATCCCAGTACTTGGGAGGCTAAAACAGGAGGATTGCAGGTTTGAGGACAGCCTTAGCAAGTAGTAAGACTTTTATCAACCTAGTGAGACCCTGTTTCAAAATAAAAAAATATAAAAATAAAATTGGACTGGGGGTGTAGCTCAGGGATAGAATGCCCCTCGGTTCAATCCCTAGTCCCAAGGAGGGGGGGTCTTTAATGTTTAGTCTTCTGACAAAAACTACTGAAGACCCCTTTAGGGTCTTAAAAACAAAGTTAAAAAGTCACTGGTCCATGGAATACTATGCTAAAAACAACAAGATGATCAAAGAAGATGTTTTCTGAAAAACGTGAAACCTAATCATCTGCTGGAAGAGATTAAATCTTTCGCCATCTCTAAATCTTTAGCCTCTCCTTCTTGGGTTCCACTTCTACCTTCTTCTTCCTCTCAGTATTCTTCTTCAAACTTTGAACTCACAAGAAGCTTCTTTCAAGAAGAAAATAGTTAATCCCAACCAGGCCAGGACCTCAATAACACCAGCTTCTGGTGCAGGTGCCTTTTAACTATTCTGACTCCCACTGCCCTCTTATTGATTTCCCACAGGGCAGCAGCCTCCTGCCAACAGTCTATTTGCCTGCCCTTTTATTTCTATAACCTTCCAGACTGAAATAAAAGTATGTGACCCCAAGTTCACTGTTCATGTGCTGAAATATCCATTTCAACACTCATTTAACACTTTCAAGCAGCTATTGCTGGAAACTGAACTAGCTGAACTAGCCAAAGACACTGGTTTAAAGAAAGGAAGGAGAAAAAAAATACACACTTCTGGCCTCCAGGATCCTGTCTATCCCCACCTCCCAATTACTGAAATATATACTGAATTATAGAGGTAGAAGATGTAGATCTTTGAATTACAATTTTCCTATATACTGGCTACTCCTGAGGATTAATTTTATTCTCTAAAAAGAAAAAATCAGTCCTTTGAAAATCAGTTAAGTCCTATATCAATGTTAGTTGTTCTCTCTTCTTTGCTTTACCTGAATGTCAGTTCTCTATTCAACTCTTTTCAATTCTAGAGAATGTCAGTTCTCTATTCTTTGCTTTACCTGGAAGTCTTAGCTTACCAACTATTGCAAGAGAAGTCTTTGACTTTTCTACTGTGCCCTGTGTCAAGTCCAGTACTAGACAACACAATATCTCATCTAGAGACAAGTGAAAGCTATGTATAGACTCTGAAGATTTGCTTTCCCAGTTATGGGGCCCACATGCCACAGGTCTTTATATTCTAATGTTGTCTATGCCAAGGAATAAGACATCCCCAGAGGAATTGAATCAACACACACTTATTCAAAACCACCCCAAGTTCTCTGACCTGGCGCCTGATCCAAACATTCTTGTGCCCTAGCCAACACTCGTCAAAGTCTGAGATAGCCAAAAAAATAATTACGGACAACTCAAGACAACTTTCTGCTAGGAAAAGTTTCCAAGGACTTGCAGAGATAGGGGCTTTGCACAGTGCTCAGGAGAGATAGCCAACCCATTAGTGGGCCCTCAGAGAGTATACACTTCTAGGCTCAGAAGTGAGGCTGGCTTCCAACAATAAGTCTTAATCACAGCATCCCCAAAAGCACAATGGCAAATGCCTTGAAGATATAAATACTGAGTAACAGGCATGCCACTGCATGGGGCAAAAACAATGTGGATTCTGGTTTCCACAGCAACAAGAGGACAGGCCTCCAACCTCCTAGGCCTATTGCTGGCAGGCTTACCAGAAAACACATTCCTGGGCTCCAAAAGAGACCAGAACTAGGAGAGAGCAACTCATTATCTTTCTGCCTTCCATAAGTTTCTACTCAAACAATAAAAGATACCTGCTTCCCCTGCTTCCTCTTCTTTTCTTGGGAGAAGATAATCAAGAACATCAAGTGAACAATCTTACAATCAAGATGATCATTCTAAGACCTAACTGTAGCTTAAGAGCAGCTAGCTCTTCCCCACCACTGCCTCTCAGTTATGGTGGCAGAATGTCTCCTGAAACAGAACTGCCAGAACGAATTGAGCCTCAGCCTCATTACAGCCTAGGCTCCCTCATCGCCACAAGCCAGGCAACACACATATCAGTCCACAGAGAATTTAGTTCAGGCCTCAATACCTCTTTTTTTTTTTTTTTTTTTTTTTAATACTGATGATTGAACCCAGGGCCATTCTACCTCTGACCTACATCCCCAGTCCTTTTTATGTTTTTGTTTTGAAACAGGGTCTTGCTGGGTAAGATTAGGCACCTGGTAGGAAACAACCTAAGACAGGCACAGTCCTTCGTGCATTTTAAAATAAAAATGGGGGAGTTGTGGGAGCCCAGCTGGGCCCTTTCCCCCCTGGCAGTTGCTATCTGCATATATGAGTAATTATACTGACTCTCATGCTATGGCTACATTGGCGTCTCGAAGTCTGGAGATTGCTCCTAGGATGCGTAGATGAAAGACCCTCCTACTTCTTAGAAATTAAGTATAGGACCCTAAAGGAGTATGGTTTTATGACTCTAGAAAGTTTGCTTTACCAGGCTATGTTAAGAATGTGGGCTATACGTGTAAAACAAAGAAGTGGTACTATTTGTGATCTGACAATGATTGATATGTCATAAATGTCTATGTAACCCTGTTGTACTCAAGAAATGTATAAAAAATCCGTGCTGAAAATTTTAAAAAAATAAAAATAAAAATAAATAAAATGATAAAAAAAAGAAAAGAAAGAAACAGGGTCTTGCTAGGTTACTGACAGTCTCACAAGTTGGTGAGGCTATCCTCAAATTGCCATCCTTCTGTCTCAGACTTCCAAACACTGGTATTGCAGGCATGCCACACCACAACTGGATCCTCAGGTTACCACAACAGTTTCTTCACTGTTCTCTCTATCTCTATTCTAGATTCCCTCAGCTTATTCTCTACCAAGTAGTCAGTACAGTTTTTCTAAAATCCAAATCTGAGCTAACTCTCCTGGAAAAAAATCCTCTGCAGACTCACACAAAAATCTGTACACAATGTACACAGAAGCTTTATTTATAACAGCCCAAAACTAGAATCAGCTCATATATTCTTCAACAGGTGGATAATTAAACTCTGGTACTTACATACAACGGAACACTACTCAGCAATAAAAGGGAATGAATTATTGATACACACAACAACTTGAATGGCTTCCCAAGGAATTATGCTGAGCCATAAAAAGCTAATTCCAAAGGATTACATACTCTGTAGTTATATTTATATAACATTTTGAAAGGATAAAATTTTAGAAGTTTTCCTCATAAAACTGAGGAAATCTGAACAAGATCGGTGGGTTATATTGATACCAATCTTCTGGTCATAATATTATACTACAGTTTTGTTTTGCAAAATGTTACCTTGGAGAAAACTGCAGTTTCTAGAGATGCCTTCATATTATTTCTTAAAACTGCATGTAAATCTGTAATTATTTAATAAAAATATTACTTCAAAAAAATCTTCCACAGGGCTCCCAAATTTATACAGCAGTGATTCCTGACTTTTCAACAAGGAATTCCAAAGAGCTCCATATAATTATATTTGTCCTTTTAGTATACACTGGTTGAAAAGTGATTGAGGAAATAAAATGAATTCACAAGATATCCTTCAAGAACTCCTCCCAGGGCTCAACTCCCCTAGCCTGAGAACCCTTGGTCCTTATAATAAAGTAGCAAAGCGTACAAGACATTTCAAGAGGTTGTCTCTACAGTTTTTTACTCTTATCCCTATCACTCACATAACCTCTACACTCCCACCATACACAAATTGCTTTCGTTTTTATAAGTGTGCAAGGCTCGCTTTTTGGCTTTGTACAGGATTTCCCCTCTGCCCATAAGATCCTTGCCTCATTTTATACCTGAACAATTCCTACTCAAATATCAAGATTCTACTCCAGCTTTTTCTAATTTCTCTAAGAGTCTTCTCTACATTGACCTTTAAGATTTGATTAGGAGCTCCTCTTTGGAACTTCTCTCTATCACAATCTGGACCAGTTACTTAAACTTTCTGCCTCTGTTTCTGTCTATAAAATAAGGAGAAATAGTGCCTATACCTCATAGGATGGTGGGAATTAAATGGGTTAATACTTCAAATAGAAGTATTCTTTTTTAGTACTTCAAATAGAACACAGCATTCAATTATTACCATGTTATTTTTCTTGTCATCATCCATCTAAACACTAAACTGAAAAATTAAAGCAGGGGCTGGCATTTGCACATATTTCTAGTCTAACATATAATAGATGCTTGCTAAATATTTTGGGACAGAATTAAGGGATGTAAGATTAGGGTAGGAAAATAGGATTCTAGTCAATGGTAGAACTAGGAACTTAGAGAATTGAGAACTGCTAAGAAAAGGAGCTAAGTATAGATTGGAGGTAGGAATAAGATAAACACCTCTGGAAGAGAAGCATAAAAAGACCTTGACTATTACAGATTGAGAGCTGGGATGAACAAGCACAACTGAAAACTGCTAAATTATATACCTCGTGTAAGCTGGCTTGAGCCATACTCCGTTATTATGCAGGGCTTCTTTGGTTAATATTAAACTGGAACAGTTGCTTAAACTTTTGGAAGCACTGTTTTGTCATTTGTAAAATGCAGCACAATAGTACAACTTTCTAAGTATTTAAGATTACACAAACAACATAGGCCATTGTTCTCTTAATATCTTTTTCTTCCTTCCTTTTTTGTTTTTGTGTTTTGTTAGTCCCCCCCCCCCACCTTTTGTTTTGTTTTGGAAACTGAGTCTCACTAGTTGCTGAGAGTCCTCACTAAATTGCTGAGGCTGGTCTTGACCTTGCAATCCTCCTGTCTCAGCCTCCCAAGTACTGGGATTACAGGCATGCACCAACATGCCCAGCTAATACCTTTTTCTTAAAAATGAAAAAAAGACAGAAAAGGTTAAGTCCTTTGGACAATAACTCCTTAGATTAAAAGAGAGGGAGATGTAAAGGAAACTAACTCATACAAAATAAAGCACCAAGCCTGGCGTGGTGGCATATGCCTGTAATCCTAGTACTTGGGAGGCTGAGACAAGAGGATTGCAAGTTCAAGACCAGCCTCAGCAATTTAGAGAGGTCCTCTGCAATTTAGTGAGACCCTGTTTCAAAATAAAATAGGGCTGGAGGTGTAGCTCAGAGGCAGAATGCCCCTGGGTTCAATCCCTAGTACCACAAAAAAAAAAAAAAAAAAAAAAAAAGAAAGTATGAGAGGTTGAGAAAGGACAGAAGAGATATACAGAATTACTCTTCTTCTTACTCCTCATATGTAAGACTTTCTGGCTCTTTGCCATCGGAAAAAAAAGCCTAATTGGTGCTAGAAACCATTCTTTAGCAACAACAGGCCTGGCAAGTCTCCTCCTCTAGAGTCAGAGCACTGTGCCTGGGCTGGCCCAGACACCACTGCATAATGATTCTCCCAACTAGAAGTCAATTATGGCTTCAGCTGGCCTGTTAGCTCATTTGGAGTGGGACCTAATTGTCTTTTTACTTTCTATACAAGAACAGAATTAAGTACATTTTAACTGTCTAAGGCAGAAAGGGAGGATGAACATGTTAGGAATTATGTTGAACACTTCTATGTATGTTATCTCTTTTACAATTTGGTAAAGTTGGAACTTTTATTATCCTCCATAGGAGAAAACTGAGGTCCAATATGCTAAGTTTCATGCCCAAGGTCACAGAGATGTTGAAAGCGGGCTAGTACTAGAATATTGTCTGTCCCCAGGGTCTTGATAAAGATAAATGTATACTGGTGTCCACCTGATTACCAACCACCCAGGTAACTTACTGGACAATTTTGTGACACTGGCTCTGTACCTCAAGTCTTCTCTGCTATCAGGTTGAGCCTAAGAAAGCTGTTTGGCTTCCTTTTTTCCTCTTATTTTGTCCCATGTAGGAAATACAAAGGAAGCTCCCCTGGAATTCTTCCAAGATAGAGTATGTGGAAGAAACAGGCTAAAGAGGGCCTATGGGGGAAATAAAAGAGATGCAAATACACATATCCTTCAACAGCAGAACCCCACAGACTCGCCAAACTTTTCAGCTTTTCACATGAAGATACTGAATGCTGAGAGGAAAGGTCATTTGCCTTAGGTCACAGAGCTGACTAGAGACTAAAACCTTCTGACTCCCAAATTGGTGCTCAGTTGGTCTACCATGCACTAGGCTGTGGAGAAAGAGTTAGAGTATGACCTGTCAGGCCTGTCACTAAGTGCAAAACCCAAAGGCTGTAAACACAGGAAATGGGCTGGGATGAGGTTCAGAGGGAGCAGCAACCTTTGCCAAGTTAGAAGTGTTCAAGGATTTCCTGTCCACAGCTGTTAACTGTCACAGAAATGCTTCAGAAAGCACAAGACAGAGGGAAAAAACAAAACCCACTAAGAATGAGGAGAAAATATTCAGGCCTACATGTGACTTTACAAATTATTCAGGCCAGCCTACTTGCTTTACAGATGAGGAACCTAAGACTCCCCCTCCCCAAATAAAAAGAGAATTTGTCCAAACTTAAACACAATTTAAAAACTCTTATAAACCACATACATGAGCCAGGCGTGGTGGTGCACGCCTGTAATCCCAGCATTTGGGAGGCTGAGACCGGAGGATCTGAGTTCACAGCCAAACTCAGCTACCTAGTAAGGCACTCCAAAACTTAGTGAGACCCGGTTTCAAAATAAAGAATAAAAAATAGGACTGGGGGTATAGCTCGAAGGTAGAATGTCCCTAGGTTCAATCCCCAGTACCGCAAAAAAATTAAAAATAAAAATAAAAAATAAAATAAAGCAAATACATGTTTTAAGTCCTTCATGTTTATGATGAAATGCCTGAGACACAGAGAAGAAAAGAACTTTGTCCAACATCACACAGTCAGACAGTGACAGACTCGCATGGAACGCCAATCTTCTACCTCATGAGTTAATATACTTCCACTGGTATGGGAGAACCAGAAAAAGTGATTTACCTGACTGACATGTGTGCTATTTTGGCCCTGGAAAAAGCATAGCAGGTCTGAAAACTTCATAAGAGTATGGTATGCTAATGGTTAATGAAGAATGACAAGGACCAAACAGAACCAGCTTTAAAGGAGCCAAAATAAAAGTGCTTCTGGTTGCTTACGACACTTGGAAAACTAAGAGGCAGAGAAATATTCTGACTATTTTAGGAACTTAGAATCCAAGGAAGAACCAGCAGGGCAGGCAGACAGAAAAGGCTAGAAATGCTAAAGATAATCCCAAGGTACCATTTCCTTTTTCTGTTTTGGCCAAATATCCAGAAAACATCACCACACAAGCATCTCTGGGGTCAGCAGTCCACTATGTGGGTAACACAGTAACTAACAAATGACTGAGCCCCATGCCTCACACAACTGGCAGGTATGCATAAGAATGACATTCACACCTTACCTAGCATTTCATATATGTTTAATTCTTACTCCAGCCTTACAAGGTAAGGGTTATGATTCCCATTTAACAAATAAACTAGGACTTACAGAAGACAAGTCTCTTGCTCATGGTCATAAAATTAGTACTGTTATTTTAGTCAGCTAAAACATTTTGGGTCTCTTCACTGTGACCCAAGCACCTGACACAAAAAACTTAGAGGAAGAATTTTATTTGGTGGCTTATAACTCTGGAGAATTCAGTCCATGTTAGGCTGGATTCCAAGCAGGAGCTATGGCTGCAGGTCCTCAGGGCATCATGGTAGGGAGCAGAGAGAGAGAGGGTAAGAGCTTGTTGTCAGCTCATGATGGCAGGGGAGGGGGCACTATCCCTAGCGATGCCCCTAGGGACCCACCTCCAGGCATGTCCTGCCTCTGAATATGGCTGCATGGTTTAACACATGAGCTTTGGGGGACCTTTTAAATCCAACTTATAACAACTGCATATGGCAGGTCAGTACTCAAATGTATATTCTTATCCAAGAAATTCTTACCAAATGCCTGCTCTGTCAGCCTTGTGTTAAGGACTAGAAACACGATGAAATAGACTTGGTCCCTAGCCCGACAGAGCTCCTATCAGGAAAGAGACAGTTAAATAATAAGAATTATTATGATAACACATAACATTTTTTAATGCTGACTACATACCAGGCACTATTCTAAGATTTCTACACAAACTGCCCCATTTGATTCTTACGATAACCCAGTAAAGCAGTTATTACTATCCTTCTCATTTTACAAATAGGAAACTAAAGCACAGAAAGATTAAGTAACTTGCTCAAGAGCACCTAGCCAGTAAATTGTAAAAGTAAGATTCAAACCCAGGCATCGTGACTCCAGAGCCTAGTCTCTTAATAGCTACCTCCAAACTGGCCACAGCAAGACAGCCTGGGCAGTGCTCTAACAGAGGGAAGGTAGAGGCTGCAGAGGGCTTGGCAGGGACAATTGGCCTTTCTGGATAACCCATATTACATAATGAGGAGTGACTAGGCTGGAGAGAAAAGAAAGATCAGAGGAAACAGCATCAAAGACCAGGCTACAGTGGCTTATTCCTCCAGAAACAGGAAGATCCAGATGATAAAAAGTGAGATGGTAACCAGAATCACTATACTCCTCCCAAGATGATCAGGGCACTAACACCTCTGTTCTGAAGACCTTTCTCATCCAATATCCCACCAATCCACACTGCAGTCCAGGAAGTGAGACAAGGCAGAGATTCCTGATCCCACTTGGCAAATGAAGAAAATGAGACCCACAGAGCAGCAGTGGTTTGTCCTACGTGGCACCATGAATTAGTGACAGAAGACAGTCTCTCAGCTTTTACCCTTTCTAGTAGATCACAAAAAGGAAAATCCCAAATATGGTTAAAAATACAATATTGAGGAAGAGTTCAGCACTCTAGGTTCCTCTGGCCATTTTCATTCCATCACCATCACATCCATCCTCATTCCCACCTCCACTTATACCATACACACAGAGTTTAAAGTTCTGACTGCTTAAAAATACCCATATTTCCTCCCTTAGTGTCTCCAGAGGTCAGTGATTCAATCAGTGAGTTAATCAGGCACAAAGTCTTGGCTGCCAGTATTAAGTCATGTCCTGAGGGAAACATTCTCCTCCATCAGCTTCTGCACAGAATACAAATCTTTAAATGGCAATTAAAGAGAAGAGGGGAATACTTAAAAAAGAAAGGCTAGGGGTTACACCCTGTGAGGAGAAAACATTTCATATTATCTTAAGTCTACACAGAAGACATAGAATTTGGCCCCAGTTTAAGGTTCATCCACCAAATCAACTTAGTTGGTATCTTAGGCTCCTGACAAGAAAGAAAAGTATTGAAAACTCATCATCAACCCATTCCCTCTTTCATGCTTCTTGTGTGCATGTGCATGTGTGTGTGTGGGTGGGGGGGTTTACTCAGGATTGAACCCAGGGGTATTCTACCTCTGAGCTACACCATCAGCCCTTTTTAAATTTTTTGTTTTGAAACAGGGTCTCACTAGGTTGCTAAGGCTGTCCTCAAACCTGTGATCCTCCTATCTCAGCCTCCCAAGTACTGGGACTACAGGTATGTGCCAACACACCCAGCTATGGTTCATTTTTTATGTCTATTCTATACACAACGTATGTTAGGTTCTAGAGCTACATAATTTAAAAGTCTCTGCTCTCAGAAAGCTTACCTTCTAGTTTGTACTTCATTGTAGAGACAGTCATCTTTCACTAGGTTGTTTGCTTCTATCCCTCATATAAACCTTATGTACGTAAGTGATAATTTGCTTCCTTCAATTCTTAGTAATATGATTATGTGAGATGTACGGAGAAGAATAAAGAATGGAAAGTTGTATTTTATTTGTTTCTTAATATAACTTTCTTCTACTCTAAAAGTTTGGGGTTTCTTATTTACTTATGTTGTTGTTTTTTAAGAAATCTGAATTGGAGCTGGGCGTGGTGGCGCACGCTTGTAATCCCAGCATTTGGGAGGCTGAGACCGGAAGATCCGGGTTCGAGGCCAGCCTCAGCTACCTAGTGAGGCATTCTGCAACTTAGTGAGACCCTGTTTCAAAATAAAGAATAAAAAATAGGGCTGGGGCTATAGCTCGAAGGTAGAATGCCCCTGAGTTCAATCCCCAGTACCGAAAAAAAAAAAAAAAGAAATCTGAATTGGCCTGTGATTTTTTTTTGTTTTTTTGAGGTACTAGGGATTGTACCCAGGGGCATTCTACCTCTGAGCTATACCCCCAGTCCTATTTTTTTATTCTTTATTTTGAAACAGGGTCTCACTAAGTAGCTGAGGCTGGCCACAAACACAAATCCTCCGGTCTCAGCCTCCCAAGTACTGGGATTACAAGTATGCACCACCATGCCCAGCTGGCCTGTGATTCTTTTGAAGTCAGTAATAATTTTTTTTATTAAAGTGCATAATATTTTTTTATTAAAGTACAATAGCGTTATGGGGGGGGGAGCTTACCAGCTTACTTACTGCCTTTACCACAGTGAGGAAGATAATCAGGATACAGAGAAAGAGCTACAATCAAGGGATGTATCAAGTTCTGTGGGTGCAAGATTATGAATTCCCCCTTAGGATTCAAGAAAAGGCATCCCAAAGAAGATTTCTTTGGAGAGAGCTTGACTTGGGGAACATGAAATATCTAGATGCTAGAATGCTGGGTCTGCATAGACAGCACTAGAGAGGTCTCTAAGGGCAGACAAAATGGTCTCAGGCTTCTAGAAGAGAGTCTCTTGGTTTAAAGAAAATATAATATAGGCTGTGAATATAGTGCAGTGGTAGAATACTTGCCTAACATAAGAAAGGCAGGAAGGCTCTGGATTGAATCCCCAGTGCCACAGAAAGAACTTTTTTTTTAATATAGAAAAAATATACTATAGTCGTGGTTGCTTTAACAATATCATCCTTCTGGAACACCTGCCCCAGATAAAGTCCATCAAATTCTGTGCTGGAACTAGCTCTCCCATGGACTCTAGGCATAAACTTATGTCCAAAAGTCCAGGCATAAGCTTGAGACTCTACAAGTGGCTTCTCTGTCTTACCCTCAAACACTTTTGCTTCTTGCCTTGCAAACTGTTCCTACGGTTGCCAAGGCTACCCTATCTCATGAAGAGCTCTGCTGCTAGATACCAGCACTAATGGCCTTAAAACTTGAGACTTAAAGGCAGCAGAAATGAGAAGTAGTGTCATTCAAATGCAGCCTTTAAAGATTTTAACCTTGAGCTGGCTAAAGATAAAGATAAAAGTCTTTTAATGCTGCATAAATATAGAGAAAAGCAAGCAACTCATACCAAATTACAGTCCATTCAGTGGACACCCCAAATCCAGTATTCCCTGTCCACCAAACTCATGTTTTAGCTAGGCATAGCCCAGGCACACAGCAAAGGCAGCACTGGGAGAAGGATATGGGAGCAAGTTTGCAGGCCCTCTTCTGAAGCACTATCCAAATGGAAGAGGATAGCTATCTATGCTACCCTTCCCACCCTCAGCCCTCCCTCTACAGCATGTCAGCTCAACCTGGCCTTTTTAGGGCCTGGAAATCTGCAAAGAAGCTAGAAATGTGCCACCCAAGCACCACAGACCACTCTTCCCAGGAAATGAGAGTTATTTATGCCATTTGCATGGTAATTTTGCCACATCCACTCTAGATAGTACAAAGCCATTTAAGGAAAGCTTCTCTGCAGAGCTCACTGGAATAGAGAGAGTAGGTTGAAGTCCTGGTTTGGGCACTAACTTAATCCCACACCATGCCCTTTCTTACCTCCATGCAGTGCCCCCTGCTGACCAAAACTTATCCTACTTTCAAGCCCAATTCAAATAGTACCTTGTCCAAGGGGAACTTTTGCCTCCTCAGTGATCACTCTGTTTGTACCTGTATATTTTATTTACCTGAAAATATGTACAGATGCTTTTTCTATGGCAGCACTCTTTGCTACAATATTGTTATATTTCATTCACTGGAATTCAAGTTCTTTGGCAATGCTGCCCAAATCCTATACTTCTACTGACTACCAGGAATTACCTTCAAAATCAACAAATATTTATGTTCCTATATGACTTAACATGGACATACTCTATCTCAAGAACCCACTGCCACTGGTACAGTGGCACATGTCTATAATCCCAGTACTTGGGAGGCTGAGACAGAAGGATCACAGGTTCAAGGCCAGCCTCAGCAACTTATCAAGACCTTATTTCAAAGTAAAAGATAAAAAGGGCTGGGGGTGTAACTCAGAGGTAGAATATCTTGGGTTTAATCCCCAGTACGAAGACAAGGAAGGAAGGAAAGAAAGAAAAAAAAAAAAAAAGAAACAGGCATGGAGAAGTAGTGATATTTAGGGGCAGGCAGTCTTGCTCCAAAGTCCAAATTCTTAGCTACTATACTATACTACACAATACAATACAAGAAAGGCTTCTAAATCTATACAAACATTTATACATGGCCTAAAAATACTTGCCTTAAAACACCTTTTTTTTTTTTTTTTTTTTTTTTTGCAGTACTGGGGATTGAACTCAGGGGCGCTCTACCTCCGAGCTACACCCCCAGCCCTATTTTTTATTCTTTATTTTGAAACAGGGTCTCACTAAGTTGCGGAATGCCTCACTAGGTAGCTGAGGCTGGCCACGAAACAGGATCCTCCGGTCTCAGCCTCCCGAATGCTGTAAAACATCTATTTTAAATAAGGTCCAGCCAGTCATGGTGGCACACATCTGTAAGTCCAGTATTTGGGAAGCTGAGAAAAGAGGATTGCAGGTTCCAGGCCAGCCTCAGCACTTAAGCCTCTTTATTTCCACTGCTTTTCCCTGTACCCTCTACTTCCACCAGATTGACACAATGTGCAGGACTTGTCCCTTCATTCACAGCTTGCCATCCTCCTCCTCCCAAAATGCCAATCAGCGTTTCAGGGTTAGGTCCTTGAAGGAGGCTCCTTGGGAAGGGGGATGGGGTACCAATAGTTTTCTGCCTACCATACATCAGTCACTGTATTGGTGCTTTAACCACATTATCTCATTTGATAATAGCAACCCTGTGGTGCTGCTATTATTATCCACAATTTACAGGTAAGGAAAATGTAGTTCAGAGAGTTATATTCACTTGACAATGGCCCATGCAGTTCTAAAGCACATGCTCTTTCCACTGTACCTTCTAAGCTCCGTGACCTATTCCTCACATTTACATACTTACATATACACAATTTGATATTGCATTTTATTAAAAACTGTCTCAAACTGTTTCACTATTTATGCATGTGTCTTATCTCCCCTCCCCTGGACTCAGCCCCTTGCCCCCTCACCCCTCACCCTAGGGCTTCCCCTATAGCACCTAACACATGGCTAGGCCCACAGTGGCTGCAGAGTTTTACCAAGCTTAACTAATAGGTCTGAGCCCAGCTAGATGAGAAAACTGTTGTGTTCTGGGTAAAGCTGCTACACAGCTGTCTTAACCATAAAGAACGATTAACTAATTTCATTTAGAGCTAAGGAAAAAGCTCTCTCAACAAAGAAAATCACATAGTGAAGTCTATGAGTCACTCTTGTCAGCAATGATATGAAGATTCCAGAAAACAAGTAACAAAAAAAGAATTACAGTGGGTGGAGTGTTTTTTCCCTTCCTACTCAGTAGGGAACACAATTGGGATGATGATCTCTAACAAGTGAACACAGCTTCAGCTACAGAATGAGGGAATCCCAAAGAGAAAGTCAACAAAAAACAGCCAACCCAAAAGGTACTCATGGAAAGCCCCCAGGGGCTCAGGATAATATTGTAGGAAAAATAGCAGCCAAGGAAACACAGAATCTGGGCTCCAGTTCTGAATCATTCATTTAGTCAACAAATACTTAGTTGAGAGGACTGAGAATACCAGTCAATCTAGTGTGTAATCTGGACAGATACATGATTTAACTTCTCCAAATTTCAATTTCTTCATCTCTAAAATGACCTTAAGAGCCGGGCGTGGTGGCGCACACTTGTAATCCCAGCATTCGGGAGGCTGAGACCGGAGGATCCGGGTTCGCGGCCAGCCTCAGCTATCTAGTGAGGCACTCCACAACTTAGCGAGACCTGGTTTCAAAATAAAGAATAAAAAATAGTGCTGTGGGTGTAGCTCGGAGGTAGAATGCCCCTGAGTTCAATCCCCAGTACCGCAAAACAAAACAAAACAAAGTGACCTTAATAAGCTGGGCGTGGTAGCACTCGCTCCCAGCATTTGGGAGGCTGAGACCAGAGGATCCAGGTTCGTGGCCAGCCTCAGCTACCTAGTGAGGCACTCTGCAACTTAGTGAGACCCTGTTTCAAAATAAAGAATAAAAAATAGGGCTGGGAGTGTAGCTCGGAGGTAGAATGCAAAAAAAAAAAAAAAAAAAAAAAAAAATTTCCAGAAATCAAAGAACAAAGTCAGTCCTGGAATTTTTACATTGGAAAGTCCTAGAACAATGACAGAATCTCAGAGTTAGAAGGGTCTTTAGAGCATGATGGCACATGCCTATAATCCCAGCTACTTGGGTGCCTGAGGCAGGAGGATCACAAATTCAAGACCAGCCAAGGCAACCTACTGAGACTTTGTCTAAAAAAAAAAAAAAAAAAGTTTTTAGAGGGCTAGGGATTTATGTCATTGGTAGAGTGCTTGTCTAGAATGTGTAGTAAGGCCATGGAGAAGGAAGGAAGGAAGGAAGGAAGGAAGGAAGGAAGGAAGGAAGGAAGGAAGGAAGGAAGGAAGGAAGGGAGGGAAGGGGAGGAAGGAATTTAAGAGACCAAATCAGCCTGATTCATGCCTCTCTCGTTTCTCTTCCAGCCTGTAACCTCATGATCACACTGGCACTGCCTATGTGCAGATCCTCTAAAAGCCTCAGAGATCAAGTGGTATCTTACAAGCTGGACTATCTAGTTTCAATAACTATGTTTATTTTCCTATTGCTTTCCCTGAGTTTTTCGAAAATTCTTGTGTAAATATTCTATGTAGGGCTTGGTTACACGGTAATACAGGAAAGCTCCTGTGTCCAACTTGTGGCCAAACATAACAGAAAAGCGATACCAGCTAAAGCTAATATGGCAGTAGAGATAATTTTTAAAAGTCTCTACACAGAAAAAGGAGCTTCATGATCCAGGTTCAGACTGCATGTCTTTTAATGCTAGCCTTACTCATTCTGGTTAGTGGTCTTTTTAAGAAATTCAGCTTTTCTTCCCAGTGGTTCTAGGCAGCTAATCTCTGTTTAAACTGTTGCAATACCATCACTTCATATCTCTGGGTGGTCTACACCTATGCTAGAAAGTTCCAATAACTTGAAAAATCTTCCTGGTATAGCAAGGGACCCGATTAAAAATATAAGCTACTTTAGAGAAATTGCCATTAAAAGTTGTCAGCTCCTCTCTTAAAAACATGAAGTTATCTTGGGGCAGACCCTTGCCCTTAGGAGCCTTCTTTTAATAATAGAATATACAGCAAATGGGCACACACTGTCCTTGGGGAAAGGATACAACAGGATCTTTTGTGACTTGACAAAGACTGTTCCCAATACCCCTTGGTATGCAAAGCAGGGGAAAATGAACGCATACAGATATGCACAGGGTTCAAGCCTCCTAGGAAAAGAGATTGAAACTCCTGACCCCCTTGCTTCTGAAGTTCAATGCTACTAGAATTTCTGTAGCAGACTGAGATACTAGTGTAGTTAAAGGTTGGAAGGGACTCAGAACCAACAGGAAGCACTCACACTGAAGAAAAAGTGTGAATGGGTGTTAGAAGTTCAATACTATAACCAAAATGATCATTAGAAGAGGCTGGTTCTAATATTGGAATGTGGTTGAAGCTAAAAATACTTCTAGACTCAGTCAACTAGAGATTATAGGGGTCCCTCCTCCAATGGATGAGCTTGTATACATATAAACTTGCACATTCACCTTGAGAGCTCAAGCATAGTAGAACCTAGGCCAAGGGTGACACTGAAGGAGTCCTCCCCTCCTCCCTAAAAGAACCACTGTGACTTGTGCAGAACCAGGCTCTCCTGGCTGCACTAAGTGAGCGAGATCTCTCTGCAAGAGATCTGTTCTTAAAGGCATACCATGTGGCACTGGTAGCAAACTGTTAAGATTCTCTAGTTCTCTATTTAAAATTAAGTCTGACAGGAACAAGACAAGGATGTCCATTATCACCTCTGCTGTTCAACATAGTACTTGAGACTCTAGCCAGAGCAATAAGGCAAGAGAAAGAAATCAAAGGGGTAAAAATAGGGAAAGAAGAACTAAAACTATCCCTTTTTGCAGACGACATGATATTATACCTAGAAGACCCAACAAAGTCAGGCAAAAAACTTATAGAACTGATCAACAAATTCAGCAAAGTGTCTGGATACAAAATCAATCTTAAAAAATCGGAAGCTTTCCTCT
>PVLC010021547.1:0-27806 GCA_004027655.1 Graphiurus murinus
GTTCAGAATGGTTACTGATTCCTCCAAAGCTGCACTATAGGGCTGGGGAGGAGGTGTCTGGTCCAAGGCTGCATGGTTCTTATAGCAGTCTACAAGACTGCTGTCTAGGTGGCTCAAGACAGTTCTTTACTCAGGGGAATCTGGCAGAACAGAGGGAGCAGGAGCTGTCAGGTCTTTTTCCACTTTAAATCATCTGCCACGTTAAATCCCTGCTAAGGCATCAATTGATAATGTACTATGATTTATGAGTTTAAGGATCTGTTTCCATCTAAAGTGCAAGTTCTTGAAATTTCTAACATACTTCAAATACCTCTGAGGCCCCAAAGAAGGCATTTTGGGGCAGTTAGTGATGCTGTGGAACACAGGAGTTTGAAGGAGAGGTGTCCATTTAGTGCAGCCTTCCCCTCTCTCCTACCACAACTCCTCGAGACTACTCAGTTAGTTGTAGAGTGCTCTCAAAACATTGTGTACAGTACGGATTTGTTGAGTGAGAATTGTGAAAGAAAAGAAATATATAGGGAGATATGAACATAAGAATATAAACATAGGATTAATTTATCTCCATAAATTACCTTAGAGGGAGGATTAGCTAAGAACTTTAAACATACATTTATACTGAGAGGGTATTCAAGGGGGTAAAATTTTCTCTATTACTAAGTGAAAATCATTTCTTCATGGAGGCCCTGAGTGCATCAAGTTGAGTTGAGGGACCCCTATGGAATACAGGGACAAAGGAACATCCCTAGAGAGGTCAGACTTAAAACAGGCTCAAGCTCCTAGAAACTATTTAGAGTATTCCAAATATGGGGTTAAAAGGAGAGTTAGCTTTGTTGACCTCAGACTTCCCAAGGTGCATGATCATTCATCTTCCCAGGGAAGGAGGGAGCCCAGGCAAGATACTGGGACTTGTCCCTATCATCCTGGCACGGGAATGGAGGGGGTTGGAGGAGGAATTGCATTCCTTATACAGACTTGAGCAGTCTGCCTTTCTTTTCTCTCTTAACTCTGATTTTCTGGGTAATAAAAAACAAAAGGGGTTTTGGAAACTATAGCAACAGAAATGAATAAAACAGCATCTCTGTCCTGGAAATTCTTTCAAACTAGTGAACATGGTGATAAGATATGTATGTGGTACTTATGGTACAAAGAAGATAATGCAATCTGACACATATTGGTTATAGCACAAGTGTCAGCAACGCGTTGTAAACACAGAGGAGAGACATTAATTCTGTAGGGGAGCGGTGGCAAGAGCTTCCTCAAAGGAATGGTATGCACTCAGAGCTTGGGGGTACAAATATAAGTGCATGGAAAATAAATTCCAGAGGGAATGACATTTATTTATTCAACAAATATTTGTTCATTTCCCAGAATAATGCAGGCATTGTGTTGAGTACAAGGACAAAAAGCAATGAGTTGGCCTCGTATACATCAGGCTTAGCATTTTGAGCAAATCACTGTAACTCTTATGGGTGAACGTGTTTGTGTACGAGCATGTATGTGGAGTTGGGGATGCTGGAAGGTGGACTGTAGCCAGATTGTGGAGAGTCTATAACGTCATATTAAGAACTCACTTAGCTGGGTGTGATGGCACACACCTATAATCCCAGTACTTGAAAGGCTGAAACAGGAGGATCACAGGTTTGAGGACAGCCTCAGTAGCATAGAGAGACTCTCAGCAACCTAGTAAGACCTTTCTTCAAGACAAAAAATAAAAAGGGCTGTAGGTGTAGCTTGGAGGTAGATTGCCCCTGGGTTCAATCCCTAGTACCACAAAGGAAAAAAAAAAAAAAAAGCTCATTTAGATGAGATAGCATAGGTATGCCCCCAAACCCTGTCTTTGTTTCTAGCTTTGTGGCTTTGGGCAAATTACTTGACCTTTCTATCTCAAAGTTTTTCAACTTGGTAAAGTGGACTTACTGATGTCTACCATGAACAGCTGTGAGGACAGTTGTCTATAAATCATTTCTTAGTGGCCACTCAATAAAGAGCAGGTATTACTGCTCCTGGGGTAGTTGGGCACCCTGGGTGTTTGGGGAAGAGAAGGGGCTGAAAGGATTAGGCTTTTTAAGAGGTCATTATGGAGGCCATGATTGTCTGGGCAAGGGCAGGGGAGTGAGCGGGCATAGCTCTGGGAGAGTGAGAAGGCTGGAGCAATGGCCCGGGCAGGAGATGAAGACCAATACCAACTCAGTGCCCTGGACAGAGGGAAGCAATAGCTTTTTAGGTGGCAAAATGAGCTTGTTGATCAGCTGGGTGTAGGAGGGGAGGAAAGAGCTTTCTAGTCGTACAGTGGTTCTACTACTCTGGGTCCACGACACAGGAGGAGGGAGGGGGAGAGAAGAGGCTGGGTGGACTGGCAGTGGAGTGGGAAGCGGGGAGGGAGGAGGAAGGTGTGTTGAGCGAGCAGGACCTCTTCTTGGGAAGCTCACTGTTGGGAAAAACAAGAGCGCTTGTTGTTCTGTGAGTATGGGAGACAGGGCCAAGAGGCTCTGCAACTTGAACCAAGTCAAATTCTTTGTCTATGACTTCCTCTAAAGAGGCATTACATTGCTGAAAGACTTTTAACTCATCTCTTGTGCAGTTTGCTTTCTTTTTACCTCTAAGGCACTCCTTCTCAGCATTCCCAAAATTGCTTTCTTTTTTTTTTTGCGGTACTGGGGATTGAACTCAGGGGCATTCTACCTCCGAGCTATACCCCCAGCCCTATTTTTTATTTTGAAATGGAGTCTCACTAAGTTGGGAGTGCCTCACTAGATAACTGAGGCTGGCCGTGAACTGGGATTCTCTGGTCTCAGACTCCCGAATGCTGGGATTACAGGCATGCGCCACCACGCCCGGCTCCTGAATTGCTTTCAAGTGCACTTGTTTTTAGTCCATAGTTTCAGTTCACCTTGATGTTATTTTCTGACATTCACCTCAAAGTGTCAGGTGGTTTCCCACAGGTAGGAAGACTTAAAGACAACAGGAAAATGGAATTCCTTGCTCTGAGTTCTCCTTATGAGAAGGTAGGTAGCAATCACAATTCTTTGATGCTTAAGACTTTTTTTTTTTAGATAGGGGTCTTGCTCTGTTGTTCAGGCTGGTCTCGAATTCCTGGGCTCAGGTGATCCTCCCATCTCAGACTCCTGAGTAACTGGGACTACAGATGTGCACTATCATATACTGTGTGTTTAAGACTTGCGGGACAATCCTACACTTGTTTCTACCATAGGAGGAAACCAGGCCATTTAACTGGTAGGATTTCAGAAAAATAACTTCTTATTCTGATCTCCCTTTGTCTAGTTGGTAGAGCCTAGATATGCTTTACCACACCCCTAAAGGAATTTTCCTGGATCTTTTACTCCAATGTTCACAGAAGGGACTAACATCCAAATATGCCTGAGAAAGGAATAAAAGACTTGAACTTAACAAATTGCCCTCCTCTCTGCTTCCATATCACCACTTACATGCTCTGTTATAAATGTGTTTAGTGGGGACTAGTATTTTCTAAACTGCATTGCACCCGATCTTCATAGTATTCCCATATTCATGTTCTACTTGTACCTTTATTAGCTTAGTGTTCTTTGAATTAGAAAAACATCTTTAAAATCTAAGCAAAGTATTTAAAATTTATAATATATTTCTGTGAACATAAAACTGATATCACTTCTAAGATTTGGAAAGTTATCACCAAACAATATAATAAAAACATAGTATTATTCAATATAGAAATGAGTCAACAGCTTCTCTGAAGTTCTGGTCCAATGTCTTTCTCTCTCTCTCTCTCTCTCTCTTTTTTTTTTTTTTTTTTTTTATAAAAGAGATGAACAGGTGTTAGAGAGGTGTCACAGATAGACTAGCACCGAACTAAGACTTTCTTGATATCATAAAACACTGGGAAGGGAATAATTTTCTCAGTCTTTAGTTTTGTGTTATTAATTTCTGAGTCTCTGTACCACCTAAGTCACTGTGGCTGCCATCAGGATCCTCTTCCCACTTTAGGAAGTTAGTAATTTATTTATTTTTGTATCCTGACTAGATTGAATTTCCCTCCCTTCCTTTGATTGAATTCAGTGTGTGTGTGTCTGTGTGTGTGGGGGGGTATTCTACCTCTGAGATATACCCCAGCCCCTTTTATTTATTTATTTTATTTTGAAACAGAATCTTGCTAAATTGCTTAGGCTGGCCTTGAACCTGTGATCCTGATGTCTCAGCCTTCCAAGTATTGGGATTGCAGGTGTGTACCACTGTGCCCAGATATGAATTTCTTTTTTAAAAAATTGGTGCTGCCACACATGGTCGTGCATGCCTGTAATCCTAATACTTGGGAGGCTGAGACAAGAGGATCACCAAGTTCACGGTCAGCCTCAGTAACTTAGCAGGGCCCTCCACAACTTAATGAGACCCTATTTAAAAAATAATAGGGCTGGGAGTATAATTTAGAGGCAGAATGACCCTGGATTTAATCCCCAGTGCCACACATACCTAAAATAAATGAAAAATATTGGTGCACTGTAATTTTACATAATAGAAGATTCATTACATATTTGCACATGCATATAACACAACTTGGCCAATTTCATCAGAACTTCCCCTATCCCCTCCCTCCACACTCCTTCCAGTCCCTTTCCTCTACTCTACTGGTCTCCTTTCTATTTTCATGAGATCCTTCCTTTTTTCCTTTTTTCTCTCTAGCTTCCACATATGGAAGAAAACATAGGATCCTCGACTTTCTGAGTCGGGCTTATTTCATTTAATATAATGCTCTCCAGTTCCATCCATTTTCTGCAAATGACAGGATTTTGTTCTCTAGACTGAATTTCTTGATAGCAACAGCTCATTCTTGGTGCCTTCACACCATACACAATGATTGCTTGACACAGTTGGTAGTTCTTAAAGGAAAAAGGTAATAGTAAAGGAAAGCTTTCTTCAGGTGCAAAAGGCAGGGCAAAGTCTTTACTGAGAGGGCATGAAGGGAAGAGAATGCTGGAAAGCTGTGCAGTGCAAAATGAGTCAAAGGAAGACAACCAAAGAGAGCAAGGCTGTGACTCCCAGGATAAACCACACTGGCCTGGAACTTATGTCTTAGGATTAGACGGTTCTAGGGTGAATCCAGACTCTTTACTAATTACATGAGTTTGCTCAAATAATTTTTCTTTTGGAGCTTTAATTACCTTGCTGTAAAGTGGTATATTTCCCCTACAAAGGTCCTTACCATTGGACTTAGGAGGCTGGCAGCAAAAGAAGACTTTGCTCTCAGAGAATATCATCTGTCTGTCTATCTATCTACCTACCTACCTATCCATCTATGTATCTCATACAGGTTCAATAAAGTTTGAGATTATTATTACACTCTTGTTATTTTGGTAGTAGAATCCCTAGTGCTCACCATGGTTACTAGCACATTATAATCACTTAATGAATGGTTATTGATTGAAAGAGTTATACTGATCTGCAATCTTTCTATAGTAAATCAATCAGTCCTCCAGTCTTCCCTAAGTATATGCTACCATCCACCCAAATACTGAATCAAAAATCTTGATTCTTTGATTTATTGAGTACTGACTAGGCATTGTGGGGTGCTGGGTGGGGAAAAAGGGGGAGCTTGATAAGTTAGACCCAACCACAGCTCTCAAGGATGTTAGAGAAAAAGGAAACAGGAGAATTTGTCATTTGTTCAGCTTTCTGCTTATTTTTAGATAGAGCTTACAGGTGGGACATTTTGAGTATGTTTTGACCACATCTGCACAAACTCATAGAGATACTTACAGTCCATAATCATCAATACTGCACAGAGATTCCCTGGGGGGCAGATGTGAATGCCATGCTCTGGGATTCTATTTGTGAAAACTAGGAGGGAATAATGTTTTGAATACTATTAGGATTCTCTTACTCTGGTTCAGCCTCCCTGTAGATGAGGTAAATGATCAGGAATAAGAATTTAAAAGGCACAGGGAGAATGACTCTTGGCTAAATCTTTTCCAGCCAACTCACAGCTGAGTGAGCTGGCTTATTTCTATGGAGTGTGGGCTGTACTTTATATATCTATGTCTCTATATAAAGAATGGATTTAAAAAATTCTGTGACTCTTTGGCATGAGTCATCAGGCCCCTATTAGAGAGAGAGAGAGAGAGAGAGAGAGAGAGAGAGAGAGAGAGAGAGAGAGAGAGCGAGCCAGAGAGAGAAGCGTGTATATACTTGTAAAAATGTGGAATGTGTGTGTAGGAAGTTTTACATTTTTTAATGCAAGGAGAACATAGATGGAGGAAAAAGTGTGTTGTGTGTGTGTGTGTGTGTGTGTGTGTGTGTGTGTATGTGTTGTGTGTTGCACAGGTGGTGGTCAGAATTCCATGAGCAGCTAATCTCTTAGCAATCCAGACAGTGGAATAAGATATAAAGTGCTGGAGAAGGCGATTGTTTTCCTTTCAGACCAGTACACAGGACTTTGAGGGCCCTTGACTTTCTCCTTCCTTCTTGTCTTCTTGAAAAGGGATTAGAGTCCAATTAAGCCATTTAATCCCAAGGTAGAAATTCATGTTTAAAAACCAGATTTACAGCTTCTTTAAAAATACATCAGTGCAAGTTGAGGTTTGTCCTTTCAAGTTGCCACCTGCGTGGCGCCAAAGAGTGTTTTCAGCTGAACACCCGACATGCAGTTCTTAATTACCTCGCCTCATACCTCTACTCCTTTATCCTTTAGAGTGCCCTTCAGCCGAAATAGCCACATTCTGTTAGAAGCACTTCAGTTTCTGGATTTCCACAATGTGCCTTGGCTTATCACTCTCTAGCTGGCAACTCAGTGGCCAGGGTTAATAATAAAAAGGTATTAAGGACTAATGCTCCTTGGGAGCTTAGTTTGCGCCAGGCATCACTGTGCTAAGTAATTTACATACATCATCTCACTGGGTGCTCCATGTGAACACATCCAGGACTAGCTTCATGGGTGCGTGACTTGTGTAGTCACCATCACTTGGTTCAATGCCCTGCTGTTGCTATCTCAAAACCCTTAATCATTTTTGAGCATTTTCTTTTCTTTCTTGTGGTACTAAGGATTGAACCCATGAGAGCTCTACCTCCATGCTACAACCCGGCCTTTTTTTTTTTTTTGCAGTACTGGGGATTGAACTCAGGGGCATTCTACCTCCAAGCTACACCCCCAGCCCTATTTTTTATTCTTTATTTTGAAACAGGGTCTCACTAAGTTGCAGAGGGCCTCACTAGTTAGCTGAGGCTGGCCTCGAACCCAGATCTTCCAGTCTCAGCCTCCCAAATACTGGGATTATAAGCGTGTGCCACCACGCCCAGCAAATCCGGCTTTTTCTATTTTTTACTTTTAACGAGGGTTTCACTGAGTTTCTGAAGGTCTTGGTAAGTTGCTGCAGCTGGTCTTCTACCTGAGATCCTCCTGTTTCAACCTCCCGAGTACTGGGATTACAGGTGTGCATAACCACGCCTGGCTGGGACTTGCATTTTCATTCAGCATTAGGCCCCCAAATTAATTATGTAGCCAGCCCTGAATACACTCGATACTCTAGTTTCTTTTGCTTTCTATCTGTGAGACATATAATGCCTTGTTACACTATGGTGGCAAAACCACCTCTGGAAAATGGATGCCATCCTCTCCTTGGAGACAAATTCTCCAGGGACAGGAGTCATGGCATGGCACTTAGCACAGGATAGAAAAGTTTCTGAGAATTTGGGCAAGTTTTTTTCTTAAGCCCTCTAAGACCCACTTCCCTCATCTGTAAAATGGGGTCAATGATACTAATAATAATGCCAAACTGGCAGGCTGTTTGAGAATGAAATGAGATCATGTATATAAAGTTCTGCTACTTAATACATATGAAATTAGTTAATATTCATGGACTATGGGTGCTTAGCAAGTACTAAATATCAGATATCATTTGTGACATGGTACAGATCCCTTTCCTACCTCCAAGGTCTCCTCATCCCAGGGATTTATTCTTTACCTGCCCTGCAGAGCCTGCCTTCTCCATGTGCTGTGTGATCACAGAAGGGTTGCTGGAGCTGATAAGCACTGGAGTGCTGATCTCCACCATCTGGTGCCCCGAAGGAGAATGGACCATCCGATTGAGAGTGTTCAAGGCTGTCATGATGGAGAACTGCCCGGGTCCCTTCCTCCTGGACCCGGGGCCCCTTCGGAGGGTGGGCGTGTTGGTCGCTTTGCCTCTGGAAGGTGAGGACACCAGGGCCAGGTTTTTTGTGTGGGGTGATTGGCGCCCTTTGTTCTTCTCTAGGAGTTGTCTTGCGGTGAGGTTTGGCTGAAAAGACAAAAGGTCCAATGAGAAGCTAATTTTGCTGCAATAACGTGGTAGATAAGTCCCATGGAGGCTCGTCCAATGTCACATCAGATGCCACCTCCTCAGCCATCACTTCAGAGGGTCATTACTTGATAGGCATAATAATAGCTCCAACCTTGTATCAATACACCTCAGTTACTTTGCTCTATCAAGTAATTCTCACCAATCTCCTGTAAATGGGTGTTACCCTTTTTTGATGGTCCAAAGGGGTTCAAAATAAGCCACAGTACTCTTCCCCAGTACTTAGTATCTTCCTCTACCCATCTCTCCCAGCCACATCCATCCTTTTTCACCCGATGGACTTCTCTCCATCTTCCTTTGGTCATCCCCAGGTCCCCCACTGGGTAGGCTGCTCATCCATCTCCGTGCTCCAGGAGCCCTGTGCTTCCCCAGCCTGGCACTCATCACCGCATAGTTATCACTTACTTGCCTTTCTCCCATACGTCTGCTTGCCACTTGGAGACAGGGACCACACACACACGCACACGTATGTATATGTGAGTGTATGTATGTGTGAGTGTGTGAGTGTATGTATATATATAAAGTATATATATATATATTTACTTATACATATACTTATTACATATATATATATATACTTTGGGACTCTGTACCATGCTGATTGTCTTTTAATACTTCCTTTAAATGCTTTCATCTTGTCACCTTTCTCTCTTGCTCTATACTTCTTGGTCAGTGATGTGCTGGTAAATTAGCTTTCAAAAACCAAAACCAAACCAAACCAAAACAAAAACCTCCCAATCTGTAGAGTTTACCAATCTGCCAATGGTTTAACATCTGGCTAGCAAAATCCCTGGAAATGTAGCAGCTGGTTCTTTTGTTCCAGTACCAGCCAGCTCCCATACTTCACTGTTACTGCGTGACTTCTCCACCATATTGGTGAATCCCCACAAGAAATATCTTTTGAGTACCCTGCTCACTTAGAGCCCATGTGGACTCATTTCCTTTGGAAATTTGGAATGTCCACAGGACAATTTTTATACAGTTAATTCTTAAATTTCAAGGTATTACTTAAATTTTCATTATTATAGCTATTGCCAGTTTTTGTCTAAACTCTCATGTCCCATTTTAATTTAGAGTGTCAACTACAAAGGTAAAAATAAATTTTCCCATTTAAGAATGGGAATTTCATTTAAAAATACAATGTGGAGAAGACTAGATGAGATATAAAATTTTAAAGAAGGTATAGTTCTTGCCTCAAGAAGCTCATTACAGTGTGAAAAACTCAAGTAGGGAGAATTGCGCTGTTATGTCCACCTTAAAGATAAAAAAGCTGAGGTCCAGAGAGAGTGACTTAAATGATGGAGCCAGCATGTAAACTACTAAACAAGAAAAGTGCTTCAGTGTGATAGAGAATGATCTAGGAAAGTGCTTTAGATTGGGAGGTCAAGGAAGACCCTCTGAGAAGGCGACGTGGAAGTTGGGCGACAAATGAGAAGAAGAAAGTGGCCATAGCAAATCAGGGTAAGAACATGCCAAGCAGAAGGGTTAGAAGAATAGAAAAGTCCTAAAGAGGGAAAGAGATTGGCCTGCTTGAGAAAAGACAAGAGAGAAACAGAAGAAGATGGATTGGTACAGATTAGGAGAAGGTAGTGCAAGAGAAGGCTACGGAGACAGGTGGGGCCTTCCAGATCATGCAGGGCCTCCAATACTCCAATTTTATTTTAGGTGTAATAGGAAGCCTTTGGCAGGATGTAGGGAGAGGACTGACACGATCTGATTTATGCTTTTAAAAGCTCATGTTACAGTTTGGAAGTTTCCTATAGTTAAACACATACTTAGCATCTGACCCAGCAATGCTACTCCTAGGTAATTTATTCAAGAGAAATAAAAACTTAAGTTCACTCAAAAATTGCTATGCAAATGCTTATTGCAACTTTTTTTTTTTTTTTTTGAGACAGGATCTTGCTATGTTGCCCAGGCTGGCCTCAAAACCCCACCATTCTCTTGCCTCAGCCTCCTGTGTAAGTAGCAGCTCTATTCATTATTGCCAATGATGGGAAACAAGTTGTGTCTGATAACCACTGAATAAACGTTGTGTGAATGTTGCAGGGTTGATTAATCTTTTTTCCTTTTTATTTATTTATTTTAATAATTTTATTTGTGCATAGTAATTATACAACATAGTGAGATTCAAAGTGATAAATTTATACATGCACACAGCACTTGGTATGTTTCCTTCTGGATCCCACCCTGCTCCCCCTCCTTCCTCTTACACCTGAGTGAGATTGGCAGTGATACCTTCATAGACGAACATAACATTATTTGATCGATTTCCTTCCTCAATACTCCCTTTTCCCTTCCTCTTCTTCCCCCCATACTCTTTCACTATTCTACTGGTCTCTTTTCTCATTTATCTAAAGTCCCTTTTCTTTCTTATTTTCTCTCTAGTTTCCACATAGGAGAGAAAAACACATGACCCTTGACTTTCTGAGACTGTCTGATCCCGCTTGGCATAATGTTCTCAAATTCTCCCCATTTTTTCACAAGTGATATAATTTTGTTCTTCTTTATGGCTAAGTAAAATTCCATTGTGTATGTATACTACGTTATCTTTATCTATTCATCTCTTGACGGACACCTAAGTTGGTTCCATAATTTTGTTATTGTGAATTGTGCTGCTGTAAACATAGACATGTAAATATAGCTATAGTACTCTAATTCTCTTGGAAAGATACCGAAGAGTGGTGTAGCTGATGATACGGTAGTTTAATTTCTAATCTTTTGAGGAACCTCCATACTGGTCTCCATAGTGACTGTACTAATTTATAGTCCCAAAAGCAATGTATAAGAGTTCCTGATTCCCCACATCCTTGCCAGCATTTATTGTTGTTTGTATTCTTTTTTTTTTTTTTTTTTTTTTTTTTTGCGGTACTGAGGATTGAACCCAGGGGCATTCTACCTCCGAGCTATACCCCCAGCCCTATTTTGTATTCTTTATTTTGAAACCAGGTCTCACTAAGTTGCGGAGCGCCTCACTAGGTAGCTGAGGCTGGCCGCGAACCCAGATCCTCGGTCTCAGCCTCCCAAATGCTGGGATTACAAGCGTGCACCACCACGCCCGGCTTGTTGTTTGTATTCTTGATGATTGCCATTCTAACTGGAGTTAGATGAAATCTCAGTGTAGTTTGGATTTGTATTTCCCTGATTGCTGATGATATTAAACATTTTTTCATATATTTGTTGGACATTTGTATTTCTTCTTTTGAGAGGTGTCTATTCAGTGCAATTGTCCTTTTTTATTGGGTTATATGGTTTTTTGGTGTTAAGATTTTGAATTCTTTAGTCTAGATATTAGTCCTCTGTCAGAGGAGTAGTTGACAAAGATTATTTCTCTGCCATTCTATATGCTGTCTTTTTAGATTCCTTTTATTTTTATTTATTTATTTACTTCTTGGTACTGGCTACTGAACCTAGGGGCATTCTACCTCTGAGATATACCCCCATCCCTATATTATTTGTTATTTTGTAACAGAGTCTCACTAAGTTGTTGAGTGTCTTGCTAAGTTGCAGAGGCTGGTCTTGAACCTGTAATCCTTCTGTTTCAGCCTCCTAAGTACTGGGATTACAGGTGTGTGCCCAGGGCTTATATCCTTACTTTTATGTTGTAACTTCTAAAAACAACCAGAATGAACTTTTTATTTATCTTATTTACGTACAATAAAGTTTGCTTTTTTTTGGTGACCAGTTTTATAAGTTTTGATAAATGCATATACTTGTACATTGTGTATAACCATACCAGAATCAAGATATAGAACAGTTCCAACCCTTCCCCCATGAATCTCCTCATGCTGTCCCTTTACAGGCAATTTCTTCTCTGACTCAACACCTGGCAAACACTGATTTATTTTGTGTTCCTATGGTTTTCTTTTTCCAGAATGTCATACAAATCGAATCATACATGTGTAGCTTTTTGAGTCTGGCTTTTTTTCATTTTGCATAATGCATTGAGATTCATCTATGTTGTTTTGTCTATTAGTAGTTCATCTTTTTTATTGATCAGTAGTATTCCATATTTCTCAATAAGACCCCAAAAGCACAGGAAATAAGACCAAGAATCAATAAATGAGATGGCACCAAATTATAAAGCTTCTGCATAGCAAAGGAAACAATCAAGAGTCTGAGGAGAAGCTGAGTGTGGTGGTTCATGCCTGTAATCTCAGTAGTTGGGAGGCTGAGACAAGGGGATTGCAAGTTTGAGATCGGTGTGTGGTAACTTCATGAGACGCTATTTCACTATTTCAAAATAAAAAAAGGGATGGGGGTGTAGCTCAGTGGTAGAGCACCCCTGGGCTGGATTCCTAGTACCCCCTCAGTTCAAATGTACACAAAGAAGAAAGGAGACAGATTAGGAAGTTATTGAAATTGTTCAGGTGGGCTCTGATGGCATCCTATCCTGGACTGGGGATAATCCCCAGAGCACCTATCCTTTCATGGTTCCTTCAGTAAGAGAACAACGAACACTCTTTGAATTCAATGAGTAATTTTTTTTTTTAACAGCCATTCACAGTTTTACTGCTATAAATTAATTTTTTCTGCTTTGTCCTAATTGTTCTGCCCCCAGGTGAGCATCAATGTTGGCCTTTCTATCAGCAACACTGACAGAGGCCCTGGGAGACTCTGCATTTGTTGTCTCCTCTGCCAGTGTGATTAATAGCTCAGCCGGGGAAGGACTGCAGGTCTCTTAGATTTGCACCAACTCATTTGAAACAATATCCTTGAGGTTCATTGGGCCGAGCAAGGTTCACATAACCGAGGCAGGCCCTGCTGGAGAAGTCCTGACAAGAATGGGCACACATTCAGCATTTGTTTCACCACCTTTTATGCAGGTACGATTCAATAACTCAAATAATACATTAACAGGAAAAATCCTGTTTATGCCAGAAAAACATGTCACCCTCATAAGAAAGCCTTTCTTACTCCCAATTGCTTTGCATAGCACTAGTGATTCAAAGCTTATTTAAAGAGTTCTCAGCAAGTACTAGTCTTAATGAAATTACTGGAGTCAAAATTTAAGTACTGCTTTAAAAAGCTCAATTTAGATTTCAAGTAATTTTTGAAAAGCAGGTTCCCAGATTAGAGCAACACTTGATTATCTTTTTCCCCTCCTAGCAATTAGGAGAACAAATGAAGCAATGGCTAGTTTGATGATAATTGTGAGAGTTCTTGTAATCAGTAATTTTAGAGGTAAAGTAGTAGGGAGCATATCCAAGTGAATAATCATTAAATGTAGAAGTTTTGGGAAAAATAAAAAAAAAAAAGGGTAATAAAATCAGTGATGTCTTTCTCGCTCCAGGTTATGAAGAAGCAATTCGAAATAATGCGCGGGACCACGCAAAAATTTCCACACCTCTTATGTTTCAACTAGGTACTAATTGAAGCTGGTCTCTGTCCCTGGAGAGTTAACCATTGTCTCTCAATCATTATTATTGTTCCTACTCAGCAAATGTGGATTGACCTAGCAAATGGCTCTGCTACCAACTTAGGCACACATCATCAAGTGGGGCTCCCTTTGGCCACTTCCTCTCTTCTGTTCTTGCTGCTGCAATTCCCAAGTCCTGAGGATTTTACTTTCTAAGAGGAGCTTGAATCTGTCCACTTGTTTCCAACCTACTAGTCTAAGCCATAATAATTTGCTAACTGAGCCATGCAGTAGCCTCCTAACTGATTTGTTTTTTTTTCTCCCTCCTTTAAAAATTATTTTTCCCTCTTAATTTTTCCCATTAAGAAACCCACGTTTTTAAAGTTCTTGTATACCACTCTTCAGTATCTTTCCAAAAGAATTAAAGTCAG
Organism: Graphiurus murinus; assembly: GCA_004027655.1. NCBI lineage: Eukaryota > Metazoa > Chordata > Mammalia > Rodentia > Gliridae > Graphiurus > Graphiurus murinus. The sequence goes on from PVLC010021547.1 coordinate 14,112, forward strand.
AATACTATAGGGATACATGCATACCCATGTAGCAGCACAAGTCACAATAGCCAAGTTATGGAACCAACTTACGTGTCCATCAACAGATGAATGGATAAAGAAAATGTGATACACACACACACACACACACACACACACACACACACACACACACCCACAATGGAATTTTACTTAGTCATAAAGAAGAACAAAATTTGGTCATTTTTAGGAAAATGGAGGGAGCTAGGGAATATTATGCTAAGTGAGATCAGCCAGTCTAAGAAAGTCAAGGGTCATATGTTGTCTCTCATATGTAGAAACTAGAGAGAAAATAAGAAAGAAAAGGGACTTCAGATAAATGAGGAGACAGACCAGTAGAACAGTAGAAGGAGATTGGGGGAGGATGGTAGGAAGGGAAAAAAGGAGGTTGAGGAAGGAAACAGCCCAAACAATGAATGCAATGTTCATATATGAATGATCACTACCAATCTCACTAACACGTATGGGGAAGGAGGAAGGTGGACTGGTGTGGGAAGGGGAAGGAAATACACTGAGGGAGATATATATATATATATATATATATATATATATATATATATATATATATATATATATATATATATATATATGCATGTATGTTTGTATCACTTTAAACCTCACTATGAAGTTTAATTACAATGTACCAAGCCCACATCTGATCAAGTCATTGCTTCACTTAAAACCTTTCAAGGCTTCTATTGACTTTGGTGTCAAATCAAACTCCTCATGCTCTGGCAGAGAGGATATTCACCAAGTATTCCACATGTTTCCCTGCACTTTTCAGTGGCATTACTGTCAGGTGGGGCTCTGTGACTGGCTCAGGTCAATGGGCTGTGTGTGGGAGGAGAAAGTGTCAATTCCGAACTAGGCATTTAATTGTTGATACACAACTCTACCCCTCAGGAGGAAGTCCACATGTTCTAGATAGTGCCGCTATGAGATGGTCTAGCCTCATGAATCTGGGTTCCTGAGTGAATATGTGAGCAGAAACTCTCACCATCCTGCACTGAACATTGTGGGTGAGAAAGAACATTTTGTTTGTTAAGCCACTGAGACTTTGGTGCTACTTATCACAGCAGCAGAACCTAATCCCTTCTGACTATACAGGATGGTGGACAAAAGCCCTCTGTGACCTGCTTCAATATTTGCTTTTCTCTAACTCTCCAAGCTCCAGCTCTGATATTCTTTTGGTCCCTTGGATGCGCTCTATTTTCTCATCCTGCAGAATCATGTACATGCTACCTTCCTTCCATAAAATGCTCTTTACTCCATACTTACTCTGGTCATCTGTCAGATCTTGGCTTGAGTGGTGTTCGCTGACTCCTTACCACAGTAAGTTGCACACCATAACCACATCATGCTTCCCTCTACTTCACTCTTTGCATCGTTCACCACACTTGTCATTACTTGAATGTCCCACTGTATAGTCTCTGAGAGTAAGGACCCATATCTGTCTTGTATCTTTAGAAATTAGCACCGAACCTGACATAGCAAGCTCAATGAAAAATTAGTTGAATGATTGAATATGTTTAGAACAGGGTCATACTGAATGGTTTGTTCTCTACTTTTTCTGACTTCCTTCAAATATTTTTTCATGCATTCACTTGTTACTCTTTTATTATTTATTTACCTATTTTTCTATTTTGTAGCACTGAAGATTGGACCCAGGCTTTGCACAGGTGAGGCAAGCTAATTTTTTATGGAGTGCTGCTCTGTTAGGCTAGTCTGTGAAGTACAACAGATACACCTGTCAGGTGTCCAGAGAGGAAAGAAACCACAGAGTATTCAGCTAGTTGCTGAAATTTTATGCAGGGTGTGGGTTTCTAGCTGAGCCATATAAAATGAGCTAAATTTGAACAGGAAGAAAGTACCGGGTGGGTGTACTTGGAAGGGGCCCCAGCAAGAGAAAAAACCATTAGAAATGAGATTATCTTTTAGTAGATACAGTAAAAAGAACAGTCTTTCTGTACCCTTTATCCATCTCTCCCTTCAATTGTTCATTCCTTCAATGGTGCTTGCGTAGAGGGGGTACAGAGAACCTTGAAAGCCAGACAATGCTGTGGGTACACCATTCACTCGGAACCTGCTTTGGCTCTTATGAAAGGAAGAGCTGGTCTCTTCTCCCAAATTATGCCTTATTCTGTTTTCACTCCACCCTCCTAGAAGGTGGAGACTTCACCTTTCACTTCTTTCAGAGCTTTCCAGTACTCATTTTTAGTGCTTCATGCATGGTAAGCATCCAATAAATGCAGTGGAACAATGAAACCTCTCTTTTAAATTTGTAATGACTTGCTCCAAGCTAGGGTGAGGCTTATGGCTAGCAAGGGTAGGGACTATAAATTATATTATTGTACTATTGAAGAAATAGATGGCCTAGCATGTTTTCTTTCTTTCTTTTAAAGTAGCCTTCAAAAAACCCCACAGAATTAATAAATGTATGCTTATTTTAGAAGATTTAGAAAATACAAGTTGGCAGAAGAAAATGAGAGTCATCTGGAATCTCACCATGTAGTGATCACTTCTATTGATATTTTGGCACACATCCATCTTGTCCCTTTGTCCATTTATATACACACATGTATTTATAAAGCCAGTTTCACATAGTTCAGCTTTTTTACTGTGGTAGAAAACATGTACAATTTACCATCCCAACCATTTTTAAGTGTATAATTTGATAGTATTAAGTATATTCACATTGCTACGAAACAGATCCCCAGGACTTTTTCCTTTGGTGAGTCTGAAACTCTATACTCATTGAATTTGTTTTTTTTTTAACTAAAAAATAAATAACAAATTTTCCATAATGTCAAATAGTCCATGGCACTAAATATTATTCCTCAATATTATTTTTAATTGATATACATATTTTTCATTGACATAATTTTTAAAAAATGAAGCTCTTGTTGGATATTACTTCTGTTTTTTCACCATTCTACACAAGGTTAGGGTGAACATTTTTGCATCTTTTGTACATATATATTTGCATACTTACTTAAGTATTTCCTTACAACAAATTCTCATATGTGGAACTAATGAATCAAAAGAGGTTCACATTTTATCAAGGTTTTTGATATAACTTTGAGTTTGGATAAGAGAGATTTCACCAATTTACAGCATAACAGGAAAGACCAATTTCCCCACATTTGCTAGAAATTGGGTATTGTATGGCATCTTTTTTCCCCCAAATAAAACAGGATTTTATTTGCTTGTTTATTTATTTATTGGTACTGACGATTGAACTCAGGGGCATTATTCCACTGAGCTTCACCCCTAGCTCTATTTTATTTTGAAACAAGGTCTCACTAAGTTGCTGAGAACCTTGCTAAATTGCTGAGGCTGGCCTCAAACCTGTGATCCTCCTATCTTAGCCTCCCAGGTTCTGGGATTACAAGCGTGCACCATCACACCCAGCTGAAGTCACATTATAGTTAATCTATAATATAATCACACCTGGTTTAGTGTGGCATCTTTTCTTTAGAGACTTTAGTTAGCTCTGAAATAAACCTCATTTTAAACAGAACTTGGTCTCAGGCATTGCTGGGGCACATGTATGTTTCTGAGTGAGCTCGAAATCAGGTGTAGGCTTGATACTCACGTACCTCTACGAACAAGATGGGAAAGATGCCTACTTTGTCTCCTAACTTGCCTTCTGCCCAGTTCTCATCCACTCGGCTGATCACGGTGATGATGTCATCCTGTAAGAGCAAGTCTCGTGTCAGTGTTTGCTCTGTTTCCAGATGGTAAAGCTTTCAGTGAAGACCAGTGTGGCATCTCAGAGGGTGTGAGGTGCAAGGGATGTCACTCTTGCACGATTTGTCTAGGAAATTTTCCTGCTAAAATGAAATTTCCCTACAAAGGACAGTATTTCAGTCACCAAAATTTTAAGAGGAGGTAGAAATAATTCGGAGAATCAATGGAGTTTAATAAAAAAACTTGGAAATGTTTCAATCACTATCAGAATCCAAGCTTTTCATTTAAATTAATCTGATGGAGAAGCCATAAGGAAATGCACTTTTAGCTTGGCAAAAAGATGAATGGGTTTCATTCCTGTTTTGAAGGCCTTTATTTATTTATTTATTTATTTATTTATTTATTTATTTGCGGTACTGGGGATGGAACCCAGGGGCATTCTACCTCTGAGCTACACCTTCAGTCCTATTTTTTATTCTTTATTTTGAAACAGGGTCTCACTAAGTTGTAGAGGGCCTCACTAAGCAGCTGAGGCTGGCTGCAAACCTGGATCCTCTGGTCTCAGCTTCCCAAATGCTGGGATTACAAGCATGTGCCACCATGCCCGGCTCTTTTGAAGACCTTTAGAACCTATTCATTTTAATATATCGCACATAAAGCTGTTTATTTTTCATTTTTCTTTTTACTAAGATTATATATAAATTTGTAGAAATATTTGAAAATACAGATAAGCAAAACAAGGAAAAAATTCTACTACAATATAGATATAACTACTATTAACAGCTTGGTTAACACATTTTTCCCTGAATCTTTTGTATCAAGGTATAATATATATACAATATATATACATGTAAATGTATTGCTTTTTTTTGAAACAAGGCCTTTCTAAATTGCTGTGGCTGCCTTTGAATCTGCAATCCTCCTGTTTTAACCTCCTAAGTACTCAGATTACAGGTGTATGCCACCATGATCAGTTTAAATATATTGATTTAAAAAAACTTTCCAAGACATACATACATGTATATAACAAAGTATGTAAATCTTAGATGTATATCTGGAGGAATTTTTACATTTGACTGTGGCCATGAACCATGCATCATACTCAAGATATAGAAACCAGAACCCAAAGACTTCTTTATGCCCTTTTCTACCCCTTACTAAAGGTAACTACTATTCTGACTTCTAGTACTATCATTCATTTTACCTATTCTTGTACTTCATATAAATGAAGTCATAAAGGACATAATTTTTTTTTGTACTAGGGATTTAGCCCAGGGACTTTTTACCTCCCAGCTACATCCCCGGCCCTATTTTATTTTTTATTTGGAAACAGGGTCTTGTCAAGTTGCTGAGGGTCTTGCTAAATTGTTGAGGCTGGCTTCAAACCTGTGGTCCTCCTGTCTCAGCCTCCTGAGTACCAGGATTATAGGTGTATGCCACCATGCCTAACTTGATTTTTTTAAAATTCCACAACAGGAATACCACTCCATGTTTATACATGTTCATCAATCTAAACCTGTATATTCATCCACTCTGACCTTCTGTTCCATGCTCCTAAGCAATTTAGATTAATTCAAATCTAAGTTCATTACTGAGCTAAACCTTTTCTTAGATTTCTTTGTCCTTATTATAATTTGCAGTTACACATATGTAGGCTATTATTTCTAGAATGCCTGTCTACCCTAGACCATAAACTCCATGAATGCAGAGCCTTTGTCTGTTTTATCTCTGTTGTTCCCAGCATCTAACACAATGCTCCCCTTTGGTAGATATCCAATAATTTTTTCTTGAATATATGTATGCATGAATGAATGCATGGATGTGTGAATAAATATGCATTTTATTGAGATAGAAAGCACAGGGGGAAAAAACCATGTGTGAGGGAAGATCTTGAGTTTAATTTGGACATGCCGAGTTTAGGAAGACAGTAAGAAGACAGTAAGATTTCCTAGAGGAGGCACAGCCTTCCACAGAGTGAGCCAAATCCTCTCTTCTGGCTCCTCTGCCACGATTTTCCATGGCTGTGTCTGTTTCTTCCATTAGACCCAGAAGGTGGGGATGTAGACCTACCATTTTATCTTCAGTGACTACCTTGACACATGAATAGGCTCAAGCAAGGAATAAATGTGTGGAGTAAGTGTCTCTATTCAAAAATCCCTGGAGCGGGTTAGGGAAGCAGACTGTGCTTCCTGCTATGTCTTCCTCTAGCCATATCCCTAGAACTCAGTGTTTCAGGTCTGGCACAAAGTAAGTTCTCAATGAATGTTTGTGAAATTGAACTGTCCTTCCTCTAACTGTAGTCTACACATAAACTTAGTAGTTAGGGCCATACAATGAATGACCTTCCTTAGGACTCTCACTCTGAGGTGCCCCCATAACAGTGAAGATAATTATTTCTAAATATGGAGAAGAGTGAGGTTATCTAGTTTGAGAGAATCTTAAGTAAATATTATTTCTGGTAGTGGTAGAATACAAATATTTTTTAAAACAACCTTTCTGGAGCTATTCTAGCAGTGATATTTCTTGTACTTATATTGAGCTACTCATCATAAGTAGCAAAGAATGATGATAACTCCAATTTTGATTTCTATGGGAGAATTTGAATGTCTATGGAATAACAAATACTGAATACAGAGAACTAAAGTAGTTTAGATTTCATAGAACTATCATTACTTGCAAATGGTTAAGAATCATCCAATGGAAAAAAGAGGCAAAAATATCTTCAGGTAATTAATGTGCTTGGAAAGCAGATCCTCTAGGAGGCTATTTATGTAAAGGTATGGTTATGTTATTGTCTATATATGAAGTGCTTTGAGTACTATGTTTACAAGAAAGTAAGAGGTTGTAGATGAGTAGAGTTGGGTGACCATAACCTGGTTGGTAAGAATACTCTTACAAATACATGGTAAAGAGATAGGGCTGAAGTTCTGTATAACATGTTTTTAAACTGTGTTTCTAATTTTATGACTACATATTTCTTTCTCCCATTACTCTGCCATGAAAGCAGGAAATGTGACTTGTTGGTACTCTGTCCCCAGGTTTGCAAAGAATAAGGTCCTCAAAAATTATCATAGAATGAAAGAATATGTGAATATTTATTTTTGTAATTGCAATGTGTAAGGCTTAAGAGTCTATTAAACAGTTATTTGTAGATTTCTATAGAGATTTCACTTCCATGTACTTTGAATCATGTGGACACATTACATATATGTAGGCACATACTTATAAATATATACACTTACACATATATATATTCATTTGTAAAATGTACCTACTTTTTAATAATTAGCAAAAAAAAGTAATCAACTATAGGTTCCGCCATAGTCTCTATGCAGTTCTCAAAGACTTTGGTGGCCACCCAGAATCTTACCTTGAGGAAGGTCAGGCAATCCTGGTTCTCACTCTTGTCCTTGTCTCGTAGGTCAAAGTTGTAGAGGGCCCTGCAGAGTGGGGGTGGCTGGGGCAGCTGCTTGATGACTTCCACGGAGCTGGCTGGGAAGATCCCGTTGACGCCATTGATCTCCCCCTGGTACCAATTCTCATCAAGCTGTCTCCGGAGGAGAATGACATCTCCTTTATTAAACCTCAGTTCTCTAGGACCTTGTCCTCTGTAGTTGCATAAGGCCTTTGCTCGAGGCACCTGTAGTGGTACAGACCAATCAAATAGGTACATAGTTCAGAGGTTAGAGGGACAAAAGGTATAATATTAATAACTAATTATGGAGTACATCCTACATGCTAATTGTATGTTTGGATCATCTCGGTAGTGTAATCTAGATAGCCCTTTAAGATAGACAATCACCATGCCCACCTATCAAATAGGGTGACTGAGACACGTGGTTTAATAACTTACATGAGGTAACACAGCTGGGGAATGGCTGAACTCTGAACTCTGGTTGACCCACCGCTGTGTGAACTTGAGTGAGTCAGTGACTCTTTCAGGGTCTGGAATGATTTTGAATTTTGGCTCCACCTTTTTCTACTTGTGTGACTATGGTTGTTTAGCCATTCAGAAACTATATTCATTTAAAAATGGGATATTAAGTTGGGCATGGTGGCACACACTTGTAATCCCAGAACTTGGGAGGCTGAGACAGGAGGATTGCAGGTTCAAGGACAGTCTCAGAAAGTAGTGACACTCTCATCAACCTAGCGAGACCCTGTTTCCAAATAAAGAAAATAAAATAGGGCTGCAGGTGTAGCTCCGAAGTAGAATGCTCCTGGGTTCAATCCCCAGTGCCACATACACAAAAAGGGGTATTAATAGAATTCCTACCTCATTAAGATTGTTATGAGGAATTAAGAATATCCATAATATATTTAACATCTTGTCTACCACATAATACCTGCTCAATAAATGGCATCCTTTATCATCATTTATAATAAAGGATGAATGATATCATTCCTACCTACTCCTCAGTGTTGATGGGAAGAAAACTAAGATGAAAACCACCTAAAAATAGAAAGTATGAGAGTGAAGGGACATCATTTGTCTTCAGCCTTCTCTGGAAATTTTAAACCTCATGAGTGTTTGGACCACTAGGAAGTTCAACACGACAAAGAAACAATTACACAGAAATCAATCATCAGTTTTTTTTTTAATCAGCTCATGAATCATTTGTCAGTTCGGTTGCCTGTCTAAATAATTAATTTAGTCAAATGCATTTCTTTCCTAATTAAAACTGGTCTCTCCACACAGAGATAACCTCACTCTGGTCTTGTTTGAAGTCGGCTAAGTCAGCTGAAAGTTCGACCAAGTTAGGTTTAATCAAAAGCTGTCCTGTGGCCTGGGATTGTTTTTGTGCTGTGTTTTTCTGAGCAGGGGGATGAAGTAGTCTCTTCTCACTGTGGCAGTCGTGCTATTCATAATGGGGTGCAGGGAGGTATTAATTCAGGTCTTCAAGTATCTTCCAACTCTGCAATGCCCATTTAAAAAGGGAATTCCAAGCATCTTAGTGGTAGCAACAAGATCTACTTTTGCTTTGCTGTTGGGATGGTAGAGTGGGGAATACAGTAAGGTCAGCCTGGGGGTTAGAAAACCACAGGAACACAGTTCATCTGATAACCAAGTGAACAATATGTGTGTCTAGATGGTTAACACAGTCTTGTGGATATAAGCAGGGATCTGGTTGCATAAACTATAATCCATTGAAAAACTGCAGGGTTAAAATTGCTAATCTTGCTCTATAATCAAAAACAATGAGTCTTATTCATAACATACTGTTAAATGTAATAGAAGTTAAAAACCATCATGGAGACTAGGTTATCATTATATATGTAACCTCAATGCTAGAAAAAAATGCTAGATGTCAGTACATGAGCATGTTGAGTGATTATTTCCAAGTGGTAAGATTTTTGGATACTAAAAAAAGTTTTTTTTGTAGCTGGGTGTGGTGGCGCACGCTTGTAATCTCAGCATTTGGGAGGCTGAGACTGGAGGATCTGGGTTCGAGGCCAGCCTCAGCTACCTAGTGAGGCACTCCGCAACTTAGTGAGACCCTGTTTCAAAATAAAGAATAAAAAATAGGGCTGGAGGTAGAATGGGCTTGGAGGTAGAATGCCCCTGAGTTCAATCCTCAGTACTGCAAAAAAAAAAAAAAAGGTTTTTTTTTGTAAGTGTTTAGCTGTGTTTTCTAATAATTGTTTTGTTTATTAAACTTTGATAGAACTGGTAAAAAGAGAAATAAATGAAGCTAGGGGGTCAGGAAAGAAAGGTATGGAAGGGATTAGGGAGAAAATAAGCCAAGCTGAGTGGGATGAGAAAACAGTGCAACATTTTTTTGAGGAAGATGTTTCCTATTTGAGGAATAAGAGGTAGAAGCAGGATGAAAGTAGGGGAATTCTGGGGAATGTCTCCAATATGTAGACTTCTAAGGTTGGAAACAATAGTCCTCCCATATTCCTTCTCCCCAGTTTTTCACTGTAATACAACACACAGTTTTCTGGGTATATGACTACCTGGAACACTGGTCACATTTTCCAGTCTCCCTGGCAGCTAAGTTCTGGCCAATAGAGTGCAAACAATCTTTAGGAAGTGTCCTTACTGAGAGCCCCTCATTTTTCTTCCAATCTGCTATGTGGAATGCAGGTGTGGTTCCTGGAGCTCTGGATGCCATCTTGAATAATGAGGTTGGGGGGGAGGGCACCTGGTGAAGAGGCGCCACACCCTTCCTGGACTATTCCACTTTCAGACTTTTGTCCCAAAGCTACAGAAAAAATAATCCAAGTCCTTTGGCTTTGCGTCATAATGATGATACCAATGGTTAATATTTATGGAGTTTTTTCCTATGTGCCAGACACTGTTAAGCAGTCTACAATATGTTTTATTTAATTCTCAAAATAACCTTCAAAGTGTGTATTATTTTTAATTTCAAAGATTAGAAAACTGGGGATTAGAAAAGTTAAAATTTACCCAAGTGCAAAAAGTTAGAAGGAAGTGGATTTAGGATTTAGGGTTACAAGCCTAACCTTGTAACCATTAAGCCAGTGTTTCTCAAAATGAAATCTATGGTTTCTGTGTAACACAATCCTGGAAAATGTTAAAAATACAGATCCCAGACCTCATCCCTCACCTATTTGATGAGAATCTCTTGGAGTAGGATTTAAATAGCTATGGGTTTTTTTGCTGGTGCAGTGGCACCCATTTGTAATTTCAGGACTTGGGAGGCTGAGACCGGAGGATAGCAGGTTCAAGGACAGGCGTAACTTAGACTCCATCTCATGATAAAAATAAAATGGGCTGAGGGTTCAGCTTGGTGGTAGAGTGCCCCTGGGTTCAATCCCCAGTAAAACACACACACACACACACACACACACACACACACACACACACACAATAAATAAATAGGAGAGAGAGAGAGAGAGAGAGAGAGAGAGAGAGAGAGAGAGAAAGGAAAAATAGCCGCATTTTTATTAAGCACCCCCACCATTCAAGTTTGATGCTATTGAAGATATATCCTATTGTAGGATATATCCTATCCTATTCTATGAGAATTCTATGAGAGCAATGAAAATTTGATGCAGTCTTTGTAAATTGTCAAACTGCTTTCTTGTTTTCCTTTTTGGAAGATATTTCCAGTGCAAGTACTTACATATTTTAATGAGTACTGAAGTAGTATATGAAATCAAAGTTGGGTAAAGTGCTGAAATTTCTTTGAAGATTCTTAAACTTTGAGGATTCCTTAACTTTCCTATAGGCCTATATCATTAATGAACATAAACGCAAAACTGCTAAGCAAAATACTAGCAATGTGCATTCAAAACTACATCAAGAAAATTATACACCATGACTAAATTGGGTTAATTCCAGGGATGCAAGGCTAGTTCAACATACGAAAACAATCCATGTAACTCATCACATAAACAGAATCAAAGACAAAAATCACATGATCATTTCAATAGATGCTGAAAAAGCATTTGATAAATCCAACACCCATTCATGCTAAAAACACTGCAGAGAATTGGAATAGAAGGAACATACCTCAACATCATAAAGGCAATATACAATAGGCCCACAGCCAACATCATATTAAATGAGGGAAAATCGCAAGAGTTCCCACTAAAAACAGGAACAAGACAAGGATATCCTTTATCACCACTTCTGTTCAATATGGTACTTGAGACTCTAGCCAGAGCAATAAGGCAAGAGAAGGAAATCAAAGTCATACAAATAGGAAAAGAAGAACTAAAACTACCCCTTTTTGCAGATGACATGATACTATACTTAGAAGACCCAACAAACTCTACCAAAAGGCTTATAGAACTAATTAACAAATTCAGGAAAGTGTCTGGATACAAAATCAATTTTAAACAATCAGAAGCTTCCTGAATGTCAACCATAAATCCAGAAAACAATTCCACTCACAATAGTACCCTGAAAAATAAAATACTTAGGGATAAACCCAACCAAGGGGGTAAAAGACCTCTACAAGGAAAACTATAAAAGTTGAAAAAAGAAATCGAAGAAGACCTTAGAAGATGGAAGAACTTCCATGCTCTTGAATAGGCAGAAAAAATATCATCAAAATGGCCATTCTCCCAAAAATTATCTACAGATTCAATGCAATACTCATGAAATTACCAAGGTCATTCCTCACAGACATAGACAAATAAGTCCTCAAATTCACTTGGAACAACAAAAAGCCCAGAATAGCCAAAGTAGTTCTTAGCAACAAAAACCATGCAGGAGGCATCACGATATCTAACTTTGAAGTCAGATATCGTAGTATCAGGATACTACAAAGCCATAGTGATAAAAACAGCATGATATTGGCACAAAAACAGAAACATTGACCAATGGAGCAGAATAGAAGATTCGGAAACAAACCCACACACTTACAGTCAATTAATTTTTGACAAAGGAGCCAAAAACATACACTGGAAAAAAGATAGCCTCTTTAACAAATGGTGTTGGCAAAACTGGTTAATCATATACAGAAAAAATGGAAATAAACCCCACTTTCTCACCCTGCACAAGAGTCAATTCAAGATGGATCAAAGACCTGGAAGTCATGCCAGAGACCTTGCAGCTACTTGAAGAGGTCATAGGTCCAACACTTCAACACATAGGCACAGGCAAAAGCTTTCTCAACAAGACCCCAAAGGCACAGGCAACTCAAAGGAAGATCAATACATGGGATTGCATTAAACTGAAGAGCTTCTGTGCAGCAAAGGAAACTATCAAGAACCTCAACAGAGAGCCCACAGAATGGGAGAAAATTTTTGCCAACTACTCCTCCGATAGAGGATTAATATCTAGAATATACAGAGAACTCACAACTCACAGCTAAGAAAACAAATAACCCAATCAAAAAATGGGCAAAGGATCTAAATAGACACTTCACAAAAGAAGAAGTACAAATGACCAATAAATGTATGAGGAAACGTTCAAAATCATTAGCAATCAGAGAGATGCACATCAAAACTACCCTGAGGCAGGGTGTGGTGGCGCACACTTGTAATCCCAGCATTTGGGAGGCTGAGACTGGAGGATCCGGGTTCTCGGCCAGGCTCAGCTGCTTAGTGAGGCCCTCCGCAACTTAGTGAGACCCTGTTTCAAAACAAAGAATAAAAAGTAGGGCTGGGGCTGTAGCTCGGAGGTAGAATGTCCCTGGGTTCCATCCCCAGTACCGCAAAACAAAGCAAAAACCAAAACCAAAAAAACTACCCTGAGATTTCACCTAACCCCAATTAGAATGGCAATCATCAAAAACACAAACAACAACAAATGCTGGCTAGGGTGTGGAGAAGTGGGTACCCTAATACATTATTGATGGGATTGCAGATTAGTCAACCACTTTGGAAAACAATATGGAGGATTCTCAGATGAATGGGAATGATCCTACCATATGATCCAGCAATATCACTTCTGGGTATCTACCCAAAAGAATGGAAACCAAACTATCAGATCGATGCATGTGTATCTATGTTTATAGCCACATAATTCACAATTGCCAAACTATGAAAACAGTCAAGATGTCCATCAACAGATGAATGGACTACAAAACTATGGGATATGTACACAATGGAATTTTACTCAGCCATAAAGAAGAACAAAATCATGTCATTTGCAAGGAAATGGATGGAACTGTAAACATTATGTTAAGTGAGATTACCAGTCACAAAAAGTAAAAAATCGTATGTTCTCCCTAACATGCGGAAGCTAGGGAGAAAGTGGGTCATACGAGGGACTCTAGATGAAGAAGGAGAAACCTTAGATGAGCAAAGAAAGTGACTTAACTGAAGGTGATGGGGGGGGGATACCCTAATGCAATGTACATGATATACTACTTTCACAAACATATCAAAGTCAATCACTAAACTGAACATGAGAAGGAGGGAGGGGGGAGGGAATGGGGCGGGAATTGGGAAAGGGTTAAATGAGAGATGTGTGCATGTATGCCTCTACCAGCTTGTACCTAACAAAGCTGTATGATTACAATGCACCAATAAAAAAACATTGTAAAGGCAAAAAAAAAAAAAAAAAAA
>PVLC010021548.1:0-27819 GCA_004027655.1 Graphiurus murinus
GGAGGAGGAGGAGGAGGAGGAGGAGGAGGAGGAGGGAGGTGGAGGAAGAGGAGGAGGAGGAAGAGGAGATGAGAGAGAATTTCATTTAAGTATTCCTTTTCTCTGTTTTGAATAATCATTCCAAGTTTTGGTTGGGAAATAAATTTCAAACAGGAAATCAAGGTAACCTGTCTAGAAAATTGGTTCTGATGTGAAAATAATCATAAAGGAACTTAATACATATATTAAATAAATGATTAGGTTAATTTTACAGACTGAAATGAAGAAAGCAGGAGGAAAACATCAAGGAGTAAGGATTTTTTAATAAAAAAGAGTATTGGTTGCTAACTAATATGGAAAGCGTAAGTAGGGTACAATATTTGGAGGGAGATATATATTTTTTAATGAGAGCTTGGTATCTGTTTGATAAAAGTTGTCATGCCATGTGTGTAAGTATTTATATCAGTCCTTTTGTTGTTTTAAGGTAATTTTGAAGTGTAGGGGGGAAGAAATATATTTGACTGGAGTATATGAATGTACTGATATATTATTTTGAATAAAGAGAATTTTAAAAAAGAATCAGAACAATGACAACAAAAACTAAAGAAATGGCATAGAATCCAGAATGGGCAAAATTGATTGAGAAATAATTTTTATATACTTTTATTCATGCAGTATAGTCTCACATCATAATATAGTTCAGAGTAATAGAGACATATGTACATACAGCACTTAGTGAGCATTAAAACATTGTGCAGAAAACCTAAACCAAGAGTGTGTTCTAAAACAAATAGTAGCCATGCATGGTGGTACACACTTGTAATTCCAGTACTTGGGCTGCTAAGGCAGAAGATTCACAGGTTGAGGTCCAACCTCAGTAACTTAATGAGGTCGTCAGCAACTTAGTGAGACTATATTTCAAAATAAAAATACTAATAGGGCTGAGGGTGTAGCTCAGAAGTGTAACACCCCTTGATTCAATCCCCAGTACCATTATCAAAAAAAAAAAAAAAAAAAAAAGAGAGAGAGAGAAAGAAAACAATAAAAAATAGGAAGTTAGGAGTGTTGAATGATTTTTTAAATATATATTTAAGACAAGGACTAAAATACTATATTCTATTTATAGACACATTTCTTCTATGGTATGGTTGGCACGTATACTAATACTGTACAGTGGATGTTTATGCAAAAGTGATTATGCCCGGTGAGAAGTACATTTTGGAGATAGCTCAATTTTATAGTTTTCTTGGATAAAATCATAAGCTAGCAGCTCAAATAGAAAGATTATTATTCCTAACAGTCTGTATTCTAACAGGCAACCTGAATGATATAAATCCCAATCATAGCTACAATGAAAAGCTAAAAAAAAAAAAAGTGAACAATTGTTTTAGGACAATAAATTTTAAGCACTAGTCTTTACAATGGGTATAAAATAGTTGAATTCCTTGCTTTGAAACAAAGGTTATATTCAGTAATATGGTTTTGATCTGGGTGTGGTAGTGCACGCTTGTAATCCCAGTACTTGGGAGGCTGAGACCAGAGGATCCGGGTTTGTAGCCAGCCTCTGCTACTTAGTGAGGCCTTCTGCAACTTAGTGAGACTCTGTTCCAAAATAAAGAATTAAAAATAGGACTGGGGGTGTAGCTCAGAGGTAGAATGCCTCTGGGTTCAATCTCCAGTACTACAAAAAATAAATACATAAATAATAATGTGATTTTTGTGGGCAATATGAAGGTTTTGCTAAGTAACAAAAAAATATTCTATAGCAAATGTAGCAGAAAATGGCAGTATGGTTTGGAAAACAGACATAAGTCTTACCCCTGTGAAGGGACTCTGTAAAATTATACATTATTCATGTTGGTAAAAGTTATAGGACTCAAGGGAAATATAGTTAAAATATATCTTGTGCTCTGAATCTCTGCATGTAGACTTCCCCTAGTGCATTGACTATATCTAGAATTCTACAAAAGATAAGGGTTTCTATAACACTGGCCCAAATTTAACATAGGTATGTAGGATTTACATAGTGCAAAAAGGATCTCATAACTAGTGCCTATATCCTATATAATGTAATCATGTTCAGAATTCAGAGAGCGTCTTTCTACTCCATAAAGGAACACAATAGTTTTGCCAATATAAAGGTAAATATTATGATATTGCTGTCTGAAATAGGAAATTTTGAAAAAATGACAAACTCTTAACTATATTTCATATGGTGGATAAAGCCAATGACTTCAGTATCTCCTAAGAGTGCACTTCTGTGAAATTGGTTGGCGTAGGAAAATGTCTTAATCTCAGTAAGATTTTATGAAAATCACATGGAGGTCACTCCTGTATAATCTCTAGTTATATTTTCTGTACTAAACAAGAGTCCCCATTGTTCTCAGTTAACCCACAGGTGTTAACCATAGTGCCCTGTCCTCCAGCAAAGAGTTTTAGGATTCTGTTCTCATGAAAGTTAATCAATATATGCAATTCTCCATGAAGATAAGCCAGACAAATACATCACGAACTAATTTTCTTTTCATCTATCCAGTAAATCAACTGTGATAATAAGAACTGACCCATGTTTTAGAGGACTAAAAGTAATTATGGTTGACATAATCAAGACTGAAAAGTCACCCATGTTAAAAACAAAATACCAAACCAGGAAGATATTCATAATGCTTTATTAAACTTTAGTTCAATATTCCATACATTCCTTTATGGTGAATAGATTTGAAGGAGGATGGGAAGGACACTCACTTTGGACTAATTGTATTAGAAAATTAAGGCAATTATAAAATTGACAGTATCTATCAATTTTTAGGGGTTCTAATAATTTATGTATTTTTATTTATGCTTTGAATATCTTGGCATCTTAAAATCATGATCTAGATTATTGTTTTTTACTATAATGTAAATATTGTACTATTTAAATATATGATATATGTATTTTTATAAGTAGAGAATGTTTAAAGTAAAGATTATATTTCTTGCAAAAATTATCAGTGAAAAGACTGTAGAATACAACAATATACCAGAGCATTTAGTATTTGAAATTTTTCTTCAAAATGGTATTAATTATGCCCATATTTCAGAGTAAACATAAGGCACTAAAAAATGTAATACATCACACAGAAAAAATATTTATTTCTTCTCATTTACCTTTTAGTGATTCTAATTAAAGTGAATTCAATGGAAGCTATAATCTTCAAGTCAAATATATTTTAAAAACTGATTCAGGTTGATATTTTTTATTATAGGCTAGATAATTTAAGCACCTGCTGAATATGTTGATCAACGTGAGTGAAAATGGGAAAAGGCTTAAGTTAATTGATCAGAGTGATTTTTGAAAAAGCAAAGCAGATATTAAAAGAGAATTGATTAACTCATCAATGAGTTTGTGAAATAAGTAACAGGCATAGAGAGATGGAATTATTTACTTAGATTTCCCCCCACCCCCCCACACACACCGAAGTTAAAATTTTCAGGCAAAAATGAAGCTGTCATCTAGGAATCTAAATTCTTAATTTTAAATTAATACAATTATATCCCCATATGTAGACCATGAGAGAAATACAATACCATTGTGTAGGACGTGATATGAATAAAGTTAAACATTTTTAAGGATACTTAAATAAGAAGATTAAGATTTCATCATCAAAGTTTACATGATTGTGAGACATAACTCTAAGTCAAGTCCTTATTTGAAAGAATAAAAAATAATGTAGAAATTGAAATGTAGTGTTATAGAAGCCAGTGAACTTGTAAAAGGGAAAGCAGGTGTGCTGAGATGCAGTTGCATGAGGGAGGATATCTTCCCACAGGCAAGCTAAGGGCAGAAGAAAACATTGTCCGTATTAATAGAAATTTATAGCTGTTGTCACTTAAAGACCAATTATATGTGCAAGGAAATGTTCCTCCAGGTGAGAGAATGGTGCTGTCAGGAACAATTTTTCCGTGATGCAGCATATTTGCATTATTGACTCATCCATGTTAAATTCAAATTCAAATGAATGCATTAAAGATTCTGAATGCATGAATGTGCTTTTCCTTTAAGTTTAAATATTTCTATCTGCATATTTAAGGTTTTTTGCTTTTCCTTTAAGTTTAAATATTTCTATCTGCATATTTAAGGTTTGCATTTTTCATTGATGTCACAAAGTAATTCATATCTAACTAGTAATGTAGTAAAAACAAGGATCAGATGGAACATCCTGAGGGAGTATCCCTGAGCTGGAAATACCACAGATATTCATCTCAGGGTTTTTTAAATGTTTCTTTTTTTAATTTAGCAAAAAATGTGTGATTCAGTAGGAAAGTAAAGGTAAAACAGATTTCCCAGCTTCCATTAATGTTAAAATTGTTTAATGTGTCCTGGGATGTAGTTCATTGGATTTATCCTGTATAGGATCCATTAGCTTCATGATTTTGTAGGTTTATTTTTAAATATATATATTTATTTATTTATTTTTAAATCTTCATAATTTATTTTGATACAACCAGAATAGCTAAATTAAAGACTATGTTTTGATTTCCCAAGATTTTTTTTTTTTTCTTCTCTGAGTACAACACTGCATTTAGGCATCATGTCACCTAAGCTTCCTTATATTTGCCAATTTCTCTTGTTTCTTTCTCTATTCTTTCATGATTTTTTAAGAATACTGGTCAGATAATTTGTTGAGCATTCTTCTACCCTACATGTCTGAATAATAGAGAAATGGTGCACTTTCTCATCCCATTGTATCAGGAGGTACATGAGATTAACATGACTCATTCCTAGTAATCATGACCCTGATCCCATAGTTAATGTGATATTTTCTAGGTTACTCTGTTGTAATTACTACTTTTTCTTTTTCAAACTCTGTTAAACAGAAAGAAGCCACTATGTTCAGCCATACTCAGGAGGAGAAAAATCAAATTCATAATTCAACATTTGGATAGAAATACTTTGAAGGTATGTAAATATTCTATTTCTCCTTAAAGTTTTTTAACATGAATTTAACATTTATCAGTCTGAAACCATCTTTACTTTGCTATGCTGATTTTCTATTTAATTCATTCCTTTTACAGTTATGAATCAGGACTTGATTAATCAAGTTTTTTTTTCATCTTTCAATCTATTTACTATTTATTCCTTTATGTCAGTTTGAATTAATGGATATTTATTTTCCAATAGTTCATATTGGCATCAAATTCACAAACTTCTTTTGAGGTTTTCTTGAATTCCCTTTCATTTTTGACAAATATTTTTGTTTTTGTCTAAATAAAAATTCCAAATTGATGACATCATTCCTTCAATACTAGAAAAGTATTATTCCACTTGCTTCTTGTCGCCATGGTTTCTGATGAGAAATATGTCATTATTTCAATTATTTTCCCCTGTAGATAAGGTGTCTTTTTTTCTCTGCTTTCAATTATTTTACTTTGTGTTTACTTTTTATTAAAATTACTATATGTTCAGTTGATATAGACTTTCTGAACTTTCCTAGTTTGATGTTTATCTGTAGGTTTGTATATGTTTTTCATATTTCAGATATTTTCAGCCACTATTTTTTTAGATACTTTTATTCTTATTCTCTTTCTTTTATTATTCAACTACAGTTACACAAATGACAAGTTCTTTGCTATACTCCTGTATATATATGAGAACTTGTTTATTTTTATCTTTGTTCATTTTCTTCTTTATTGTTTATTTTTGGTAATTTCTAAAAGTATTTTTTCATATTTTTGATTAATTATTCTATCTTCTCCAATCTGTCTTTAGTCTGTCAAGTGGTTACCTCTCTCATAGCCACCCCCCAGAGTAGAAATTCTTTTTCTTTTTCTCTTTCTCTATTTACCACCACTATAGTGAATTTTAAACAATGAGTGGAGGGCATACTGCACTTTGTTATTGTAGTTGTTATTGTTATTATTTTGTATTAATGATTTGTTCTAAATGAAAGCCTCCTGCCCCCTTTTTCTAGGTAGCAAGCCAGATATTAGCAGATGGGGTCAGCTGGGATGAACTGGAAGTTTACTTTCAGAGCTTTGCTCACTTTGACCCCTTTCCCTGTGGAAGAAGGGTAGAGATAATTCAAGGGTCGCTAAGATGCAACATGTAAAGGGAAGTCAATCACCCCAAAATTTAATATGTATAAAAATGTCTAGAGGGAATATAAAACGTTACATGTGAAAGACTCCTTGCCTTTTTTTTTTTTTTTTGAAAATTGACAACCCAAGACCCCATCTCTGGAGTGAAATCCCATTGCCCTAGCTACCTTTCCATTCCCCAGAATGGTCCATTCCATTCAGGATACATTCCTCTTTTTCATGACCTTTCTTATATGGTGCCTTCACATCCCGAAACTTCCTGTATTCTTCATTTGTACTTTCTGTTTAATGCTTTCCAAACAGATAAGCAACCACTGAGGTTGCCTGAAATAATTTTAAAATCTCCCACCTAGTAACATTATCTGAGTCAACAATTCTTGGTAAATTTTTCTAAGGATTCTCCCTGACCTTTCATGTGAGGACCTGAAGGGGTTTCAGAAGGAAGAGACTTCAAGTAAAAGACAAAGAAATCTTTCATTTGTTTCTGTCAGCTTGAACATCACACTTTCATATTAACTCATTCTTAGTCTTTAAAACTCTTTTCAATTTTCTAGTTGAAACAACTCACAAGATTTTGACCTTCAGTGCTACCTCTCAAAGATAAGCAAAATCTGAGGATCTACTTTTTTTAGGGACCATTTTTCTTTTCAGATTTCAGGTAAGTTCTTTGACCTTCAGTTCTCTGAAGAGTTCAAGAAAAGTCATGAATTTGTAGCTGGTATAATTTTTCTATCTTGTTCTAAACTGGAGACCAACACCCTATCCAGCTCTTTCAAAATTTGATTGGAAACCTGGACTTGGTTATTCTCATAGCCTCGAGTTTTCAAAAGCTGGAAAAAGTGTTGTCCTTATGCTTAGAACAAAATAGAAGGCTATTTCAACTACAATAAAGAAATTATTAAGAAAAAGAATGGAACCATGAATCTATGGGTTATCTCTTCCAAAAGACATATCATTAATTCTTTGTAAATTGAAATAATGAAATTAGGCATTTTCTTTTTTATGACATAATAATCTTGAAATTTTAGTGATTAGCTTTAAGGGAATCTCGGAGAAAACTACATCAAGTTGTTTTAAGTAAAATGATATGATGTTGAATTCATTTTTCTCCAGTTTGAACATGCATGATTGTTAGATTTATAAAAATAGTAGAATTGGAGTTGATAAATATTTTCACAAATGGAAACATAGTAAAATGCAATTCAAGATGAGTGAGTAATTTCTGTACAAATAATACTATTTTATACACAAAAAAATAATAATACCCCCTTATATTCAATTAGGTAAATCAGAGTTAATTTTACCAAGTTAATATTTAACATTTTGGCATGCTTTCTACTATAATGTTCCATAAATCTGATGAAATATAAACCAGTAGATTAAAAATTGATCTGGTTAACTTATCCAGTATTCTCTTCCTGAGCAACTGTAGAATTGTTTTCCCTCTATACCAAACACATTTTCCATCAAATACAATATTGCAATTACAGGCCAAGCATGAAAATGTCTGTGCATTGTACTAGTGCCAATGAGTAATCTCCTGTTTGGGGCTATAAACATTTCAGTTCAGCTGCTCAATGCATGTTTACATAATCTCACATCTTCCCACTCAACAAAATTTCTAAAAGAGCACAGCTCAGTGAAAAATTGAAGAGAGAATGATGAGTGGAAAGCAAGTCTATTCTTAACAAGCTATAATCAAATCATTATATGAAACTCTATTCTTTATGCTGCATTTGGTAGGAGAGTCCTTGAAATGAAAGAAAAAGAATAAGTAAAAGTTGTCAAATACTGTTATAATTTTATTTAAAATCTATGTATCTTAAAGAAAAGTAGATGCTGATTCACAAAAAAGGAAAGTTATTAACAGCACTTTCAATTTTCTGTAAGACGTTTTGTTTCCAGATATGGTTATACAGAGATTATTTGCTATTCAACTTAATTTAAGTCTCATAGCTTTAAAAAGACAATGTTTCTTTAGAAGGTAGCACATATACATAGATTTTTGAAACTCAATATTGAGTAATTAAAGAAGTTGAGTTGGATATCAAAAATAAACATTGTCTAAGGAAAATATTCAGAACTTCAAACAGATCTCATATTTTTGATGACTATATTTGCTCTTTTTGCTACCAAATCATGCTTTTTACACATTTACAGGAAATATGTAGTCAGGGATAAAATGTCTGCCTTGATTTTTGTGAAATAATATATTGCAGTGTAAAGCAGAAACTATTTCTTTAGTAATACTTACTCTTTTCTTAATTTCCCAGGCATTTTTCCTAGATTTTTCTTTTTATAAAATTCTCTTTATTTTCTTCTCCCAAGTCTTTCAGATGCAAAATAATAGGTGTGTATCCTCCAAGAATACATTGTGCACTTTCTGAAAACTTAAGTCTTAGATTTCAGTTGTATAAGATACTGGATGATGACTAAATAATTTAAATGAATTTTTGTTTACATTTACATTCCTTCACCACAGGAAAACTGGAAGACATAAATCTATTTTGGAAATAGTAATGGTTATTTTAAGAACTGTGTCTCCAAGGAAGAGGAATTATCATAGGTACCTGTATAACATGTCTGCATGCATTACTTATTTGAATCTTGTATTTCCATTTAGATTGAATGACTACTGTTTTAAAATAATTACACACACATTTTGTTCCAAGCTTCCTTTTGTACATGTGGATAGGGGAACAACAAATACCAGTCAGTGTATGATGTCACCCTAAACAGAGCTTTAGGTTTTTTTTAGAACCTTTAAGTGTAACTGCTCCTTCTCTTTTTACTGCCTGTCACCAATCAGATTTAGAAGTGTTTCAGTCTTTGAAAATCTTGCTTTCAAATCAATTTACATGTTACAATGTCAGTGCATATATGTTGTTAAATGTGGTCTTTATGTTTTTGTTGTATTTTGTTCAAAATCAGCTGTAAACATTTAGTAAAATACTCCACACTCAAAACAATTAGCAATCATAGCTTTTGAAGCTTTTAGGGAACTATAGTTCATTGAAAATAAATATCTCAAACAGGAAGCCATTTACAATTTTCCATGAAGAAGCAAAATAGAACCAGAATACACTAAATGAGGAGAACTTAAACATTGTACTTGCCTTAATATGGAATTTTTATATCTCAACTTGTTGTAAAATAAAATATTCATTTGTAGTCAAGCTTGGTGGTGCACGCTTGCAATCCCAGTACTTGGGAGACTGAGACAGAAGGATCGCAGGTTCATGGCCAGCCTCAGCAAGGCCTTCCACAGTTTAGTTTCAAAATAAAAATAGCATTGGGAGCTGTAGCTAAAAGATATAATTGCCCTTGGTTCAATCCCTAATACCACACAAAAGATAAAAGTCATTTTTTAATGGGATTGGTGAATATTCTTATGTTAGTCAACTTCCCATCTCCACAAGAAATTCTAAAAACAGGCTACTTGTGAAGTGAAGAAAGGTTTAGTTTGATTCACTATTCTGGAAATTCAAGACTAAGACTGGTTTGGGCTAAGTCCTCTTGGTTTAGGCCTTTGATAAAGGCAAGAGTTGGATTGAGCATCTTCACATTGTGAGATCAGATGCACAGAGAGAAGAGACTGGAGTCCCACAACTCCTCTGGAGGACACATGTCTTATGACCTAAGGACCTCCCAATGTGTCCTAATCCTTATAGGTCCATAGGATCGACTGATAGTACCACCTTGGGGATTGAGCTTTTACATTTGAACATTCAGAAAACACTCATTGAAACCAGCACATTTCATTACCAAAATGGACTAAACATGAGAAGGAGTTTTATTTTTCAGGTTTATGACTTGGGAAGATCTTGTTAAAAACAATAAGTAGAGAAAGCTTATCCAACAATTTCATTTTATAAAATGTCAAATGAAAGATATTCTAAAAGGAGGAAATATTCAACATCTGTGATAATGCTAGCACTTAAGTATTTACACACTCAAAAGCAAAAACCAGTCTTTAAGAAAGTATTAGTAGACTTTGTTTTCAGTTCAGTACTTCTAGATAGATTACTTTGAATGAAAAACATTATGACTTAAAGAAAAATGTATTTTAATTTCATATTTTGCAGCAATGAAAAACAAATTTGAAGATGGTTACTTGTGTTTTTATTAAACATAGTCTAATATGATCATATTGACAAGTGGACTTCTTAAGAAAAAATGAAATTGCAATTGTAAAGATAATTAGCCCAAATAAACTGATTTATGTACATGAATATATAGAATACTTGTGCTCATTTTATTTTTGTTTCTCATATAACAAAAATTAAAAAAAGATATTTTTTATAATTTATTATGTTGACAATGTCATCCTTCAATTTTGGAAATAAATTTTATTTTTGAGAAAGTTATAAAAATATTTACTACAATATCCCACGTAATAAATTAATACTATATCAAAGACAAAATATTTCAACATTAGATCATATAGTTTAATTTTATTCTCCCTTCACTCTCAAAAGAATCCTTGTTACTATACAATCGGTCATATATTTGTCATCTTTTATTAGGCTTTTTCTTTCATCACTAGGATGAGAGTGGAAAGGAAAGTTGGAGGAGTTAACTATATTTCTATTTTAGTTGAGGTCATTGACTTTATTTTCATTCTGGATGCTTTGTGGAAAATGCACTTGAGTAGAAGAAGCAATAGTCATGGGTGGGAATCAGCATGGAGTAGATAGAACATGCTGTGCTGAACCTACTCCATCCTATCAATGTTGCGTTAGAACTGCATTGCCCGTTGCCTGAAAGAAACATTGGAATTTTTGCTTGTAATTGGACGACCAACCATTTCATTTAAAGTAAATGAGTCATGGACAGTTTTGCAAATAACTTAAGGACCAAACAATGTTCAGATGGTACAGTATAAAATTGTTTGTGGCAGAACAGAAAAACAAGAACTATATCAATTCAAATGAGAGAAAAGAATAAAGAATAAAACTATCATCTTTTTATATGAAAAGTTATTGAGCACCTACTTTGTATGAAAAAGTAGATAGAAACAGTTAAAAAAGTAATAGTCTCTATTACACTGAGTTTACTGCAGAAATAGATGTTAAGTGATAGGAGATATTTATAATTAAACAGAACTTTTATGACAGGTCATATATGAATATTAAAGAAGTATATAAAACACAGATATATTTATGAACACTATGATCTAGTGACTGCATTATTAAAAAAAAAAAAAGAAAACTTCCCATATGTAAATTTAATTCAGGAAATGGATTCTCAAAACCAAGTGTCTGAGTTAAAGTAATGAATGTTCTCCTAAGGTTGGCTGGTGATCTGAGATTTTCATGGGAGCGTGAAGTAACTTATAGCAGTAGTCTTCAATCATAGCAACATTCTGCTGTGTTCCCAAGGATCTGGTCATCATGAGCAATATTTCTAGGCTGATATCTGTCTCATTAGCATGAAAGGATTTATATACTTAGTTATCCAATCCCATCTCTAGGAGGATTGTCTGTGTTTTGCTCTTTCTAATTCCAGACATGCAAACCAAGAAGGAGATTCTTGACAAGTTAGTTACAGGGCAGAGTGTGATTACCATGCTTAAGCACTTTTCAGACCTTATAAAGGGGTGTCAATTTCTAGAGTTGCTGAAGAGCTAAGGGCCAATGGTAAAATATGTTCGCAGTTATTCTTAACCTGCTTTGAAGAACAGAGTTTTATTTTCTAATATTCTGAAATTAAGAAAACTGAATCAGAGATAATTACAAGCTTTATGTGAAAATATGGCTTAGGAAGCTACTTATCTGCAAATGAGACATGCCCAGAAAGAAGCCAGAAAGTCAGCAGAATAATGCAGAATAATGAGAAATATTGGAACGTATAAAGGGTAAGGACTAGATTTTCTACTAATGTCATCCTTCTCTGATACTCGAGCAAGAGTTCTAAACACAGGCCATGTCAGAGAAAAATGGAATAGAGGACAGCACAAGGACAGTATTGTATCAGCTCAGAGTACCACTGGTAGATAGAGCTTGATTCTGCAAAATAATCAAAGAATCATAAGGCATGAATATGATATAAACAGAGAACTTTCCCAAAGAATTTGATGAGCTCCAAAGGATAAAGGTCCTATATCCCCTTTATTACACAATACAGACCTCAAGAGAACCCAATAAGACAATTTCCTTCACAAGAATAAGGGCTGGAGGGAAATCTGGAAACACCATGTGTTTATGAGAGTTTCCTCTTTGAGCATCATAGTGTTGGCTGGACACTTTTTGTTTAAAATTCAGAGCCCATGAAATTGACATGACAACCATATATCATACACATTGCTTTTAAAAACTATAGTCTGATATGTAGCAGAAAACATATGCATGCAAGAGAGACTAGTTTTTTACTTCTTGTTTGTTTGTTTGTTTGGGGTGTGTGTGTGTGTGTGTGTGTGTGTGTGTGTGTGTGTGTGTGTTTCTGAAAATCAAGCTCAGGGCCTCATGTGTGATGCCAGTCAATATTCTACCATTGAGTTACATCCCTCTTTTATTCTTTTTTCATTTTAGTTGGTGCATTATGATTATACGTATAAATGGAATTTATGGTGACATACTTGTATATGTACATGTCATATTTTTGTCAGTTTCATTCCCCTATTCTCTTCTTTTCCATCCTTCCCTCCTCCCTTACTTTACTCTGCTGGTATCTTCTATTTTTGTGAGATTTTTTTTCCTTTTTATTCTAGCTTCCACATATTAGAGAAAACACATGACCCTTAACTTTCTGGGTTTGGCTTATTACATTTAGCAAGATGTTTTCTAGTTCTATTTGTTTAATCCTTTTGCATTTTAAATGCAGTTCCTGATAAAGGAGCTTCATGCAGGTGTCAAGAGTTCAATTAATAAACTACAACGGAGTTAAATATGAATATATCTATAATCTACAACAAAAATACCATATATGTGTGTGTATATATGTATATATATGCCTACTATATGTGATATATACATACATATATTGTATAATATATAGGTGAGTAATATATGTAGTATATATTGTATATATACATATGCACAATTCACTCATAAATCAACATCAAAATCTATTTTGAAAAAGAAAACACGTTTTGGAAATGATGGTAGAAAAATGTTTAACAACAAGATTTGTCTTAACATTTGACAGATAATTCCAGGGTTCTAAAAAAAAAAAATACAAACACAATGGATTAACTACAATTTCAGTTCATTGAAGTGAAGAAGAAAATGTAGAGTGCCATGAGATAATGTTGGAATATGAGTGCCAGTGAGAAATTATTTTACCTTACTTTATTTAATAAAGAAACATTTAAGCAGAAATCAGAGGGATAAGTAGAGCTTAATTATGAGAAGTATGATAATAGGAATGATTTTGTCAGAGCAAATAAGACAGAAGATGATGCTGGGTTACTGGGTTAAAAAAAATAAAACCTTTTTCTATCTTAGGAAGTGAACAAAGCAGAAGGTGAGAGCTTTGTTATAAATATGGAGAAATGGATAGGCTCCAAGATAGTGTCATTCAGTCCTTTCATGTCAAGTGGTTAATTTTTATTTATTATTTTTGTTTCTTTTCTGAGATCTTTTTTCTTTACACCCAGCATCCTATTGCATGCTATAGTATCTATGTGTATGGATTTACTTGAATTAATTATATTTATCTATCATTGTTTTTTTCATATTGAGGAGAGATTTTTTCTTAAATCAGGACAATTATTCACAATAGACCATGAATATTTACTTCCCTGTCATTGTTTCTGTTTTTTCTTAAAAAATATTAATTGTTTTATGTCTCACCTATGTATTTATATCTTGCTTTTATTCTTACTATTCATTTTTTATTGCGAAGAAATTCTTGTGTATACCAATTCTTAAAAAATTATAGTCCAACATTGATCTAATTTATGACATGTTAAATTTTCTCCATGGCAATAACAATGCCTTTCTTTACAAAAAGTTCTACTTTTTTCTTTTAACTTTGTTCTATTTCCCAATTTGTATCTTCATGTGACTTTTATGTGTTTTATTTTTCCCTTCTCTTTAAGAAATGTAAATGAGCTTACCTTAAAATAATTTTTATATTCTCTATTATTAAATTTTGTGATAAATTAGTTGTAAGTAATGAGTACTTTTGGCTTTTTTACCATTATTTTTCTCTGTTGTTTGAAATTTTTATGTTCCCACTTATTGCTCATTATAAAAGTTCCTGTTTCAGCCGGGCGTGGTGGCACACGCTTGTAATCCCAGCATTCGGGAGGCTGAGACCAGAGAATCCGGGTTCGCGGCCAGCCTCAGCTACCTAGTGAGGCACTCCGCAACTTAGTGAGACTTGGTTTCAAAATAAAGAATAAAAAATAGGGCTGGGGGTGTAGCTCGGAGGTAGAATGCCCCTGAGTTCAATCCCCAGTACCACAAAAAAAAAAAAAGTTCCTGTTTCAACATATTATGCTTTTATTATTTTTATTTTTATTATTTGTTTGTGTATGTGGTTGTGGGGATTAAAACTAGGAGCATTCTACCTCTGAGCTAGATCCCAGCCATATTTCATTTTATTTTTCTTTATTTTAAAGTAGAATCTTTAAAGCTACCACATGCTGGCTTCAACACTGTAATCCTCCTCTCTTAGTTTTCCAAGTACTGGGATTGCAGATGTGCTTTTTTGTATTGAATATATGTTCACTCTTCCCATCTCAATATTTTAATGCTACCTGCTTCCACCTTTAGGACCCTACAACTCAGTGCTATAGCTGAGAAGTAAATAGGGAAGCATCAAGGCTTAACTAGCCTATCTCAAGCCAAAGTTTAATGGTATCACTTTTATTCTCACAATCCCATGTTAGCCATACCTATAAATGTCTTAGCCATGGGCTCAGTTCCAGATTTTTTACAGTCTTTGTTCCTGGGTGCTTCAGGGCATCTTCAGTAAGCAGTTTAAAATTGTGAGTTTGGCTTGTGCTTCCTGTGTTGTATGACTATTTATCCACCAGAAATTAAAGTCCCACATACCTCTGCTGTTCCTAGAATTGGAATTCAGCAAGTTCACAGTTTTAGCTTTAATTTCCTGATAATAAATTGAAAAGTTTATCTTGTTTTTGAGAATGCCCAAAGTCACAAATATAATGTAATATGAATTTTAATCATTTTATGCCAAGGAGTACATAATCCAAATTACACTTTTAAAATGATGTCTCCTGCAGCTGCATCTGTAATGGACTGGAGGGCTAAAAATAGAAGTAATAATAGGAGCACGAAAAAGAGAGGCAACCACAATGATATATGTTGACATGGAGAATAGAAATAATGATTTGAACTATGATAGGTGCAACTGACCTCACAGCTTAAAATGTCAATAGTCTGAGCCCCTTATTAAAAGGTGAGTAGGTATTACCAGAAATGAGGAAGAATACATGCTTCTGGATTAATTACTTTCATTTTTGTTCACCTTTGTTTAAGCCTCAGTGTAAATCACAAATATTGCCAACTTATCATGCTACATTTGTAGAATTTCATTTTTAGGTTGATTTACTTTATTTTTACATGACTTACATTATTAGACTTTAGGTTAGTAACTAACCATGTTGGCCTGCCTTATATTTCCTTTCCTATATTCTCAAAAGTATAATAATGTGTTCCAAATCCTTTCTGGTAATAAAATTTCTAACATCAAATAGTTTAAAATATATACTTTTTGTAAATTGCAAATTTGCTTTGTATATAATATAAATAAAACAAAAGGAACAGGAAAATTTGATAGAGAAGAAACTCAGCGGCCTCTCTAAGACTTCCTTTTAGCTTTAAAGATTTAACGCTCATATTCATTTTTGTATCTCAGATATTTTCCCTACACAAAGGAAAATAAACTATCCTAAATTTAAACTTACTTTATTTTAATAAAGCAAAATAAAAATAAAAGGTTTAAAGAGCTGCTCTGTGACATTTTCATGTGAACATAATTATTTCTTCATTTGATCTTTGTATTTAGAAAGAGATTTCCCACAGAAGTAAAAATACTAAAAATGCACAGAATTAGAGATTAAAGAAGTCTGAAAAACATTTCAAAACAATCATCATTCAAGCATAATCTAGATCTCTCTGCAATGGTCATAGTTATTTTAGAAGAATCATTACACATATTTTCGTACCATGCTAGAACACTATTGCATAATAAACACTTGACACATCAACAGAAGAATCCCAAACAATTTTAAAAAAATGATTTTTAGCTGCCTTTTAATATATTTTAAAATTTAAACAGAAAAAAACTAATTTTAGGTTTTATAATTTTTCTTTAAGATCATTAAAATCTATAATTATTCTAGACATGAAATACTGAGTACAAAATATCTAAATGCCATAATATGTCTATAAAACAAAGATATCTGAATAATACTTAATTCTGAGATATAAAAATGTATTGAATATCTTTAAAGTTTACAATTCTATCAAAATTTGCAAACATCTAAGGTAAAGAGAATTTAAAATTACCATTTTCCTCATTTCCCCTTTTCCCCCTTTCCACTTTTTCTACCTTTTGTGATAAGTTTATTTTTGTTTCTACAATGAGACATAAACCTAGTATCTTTACAGTAACAACTTTGTTATGCTACCCTCCTACCTTCTCAATGATATTTGGCAAGGTTTAACACAGAGCCTTTCTACTTGTAGATAGGTCCTTCAGAGAAAATACTCTGTATGAGGCAACCTCAGATCAAAAGCCTCCTGCTGGAGGTGGGAAAATCTGCAGATTGTAATTGAACTTCTTTCTTCCCAGGTATTGCAAGATGCCCTCCCCTAACTCCCCTACTCACCATGCACATATTTGTCACATCTTTGCTATTTGTCTTAAGTTATATAATTCTTATCCATTCTTTTGATTGGAGTGTCACTTTCTAATTTCTTCAGTAATGAAATAGCATACTGTATATATTTATTTTATGTTATTTATATAATTATATGTATATTACTTATATATTTTGTTTTTTTGTTACATGGGCTTATTTTTCTCCTATTTTTCAACTGTACTAAAATTTACATATTATTTTTAGAAATTTCTTTCTTTTTACTAAACTATTTCTTCAGTAAATGTTTTATTGCTTTTATATTTATTGACATAAAATCCATCTTGTATTTCAACTAGTTTAAATGCATCAAAATAAAATGGTCAATGTCAAACTATAAATATGTTACTATGACCAACACTTTTGTATGATTTTATTCATAGCTATAATTTAAAGATAAATATAAAGTTACAAATAAAGACAAAGTACTTTAGGAAGTCTATCTAAAGAGGAACAATTTATTTCATATTTTTTATATTAGGCAATAACTTTATAAAGAGAATAATGGCTTCCTAAAAAGACCCATGCCTGACTCCCTAGAGCCTCTGAGTAAGTTGTTACCTGGCCAGAAAAAAAAAAATGTTGTAAATGAAATGTTTGCCAATTATATCATCATAAAATAGGAAGATTATTCCTGGATTGTCCTAGTGTGCCCAATATAATCACAAGTGTTCTTTAAATGAAAGAGTGAGTCGGAAGAGGGAGTATCCAGAGCCTTAGGGAGATTTTGAAGATGCTATGCTACTGGCTCGAGGGCCCAATATAATCACAAGTGTTCTTTAAATGAAAGAGTGAGGCAGTAGAAGAGAGAAGCCAGAGTCTTAGGGAGATTTTGAAGATGCTATGCTATTGGCTCTTCACATAGAAAAAAGGACCCCAAGTCAAGAAAAGGGTCAGCTATTAGAAGCCTGAAAAAACAAGGAATTAGATTTTGTCTATGGCCTTTAGAAAAGATCAGTTCTACCTACAGCACTATGAAACTAAAATGGAAACATATGCCCGATGAATGATGATATT
Organism: Graphiurus murinus; assembly: GCA_004027655.1. Lineage (NCBI taxonomy): Eukaryota > Metazoa > Chordata > Mammalia > Rodentia > Gliridae > Graphiurus > Graphiurus murinus. Next base: position 17,909 of record PVLC010021548.1, read on the forward strand.
CAGAAACCATAAACTGGGCTCATTATGTCCATAATTCAGCTTCACTGTTTATCTTTTTCTCCTTCCTACATATAAGATAGCACTGTATGACCATATTCCCTAGTTTACCTTGTCTTCAGATAATACTATGAAATTACATGTATCTGATAAGATATTACCATGAGTAAACATCACTTCAAACCAAGGTCTATTGAAAACATCACAGAAAACCCATATATTCTCTCTCCATCATTAGATAGGCAAATGCCCAGGAAAAGGAGACCCTAATCCCTGCAGAACCACATAATCAAAGTGAAACAGACCCTATTTGGAAGTAAATGTTCCAAATTGTTTTAACATCTATACTTCTGCATACTGAGAATGAAAACTTTCTTATGCTGAGGACAACTCCAAGGAAATTGAAACTGGCATGTTCTATGGTAACTAAACCTGCATCTGTATATCATCTGGTTTTTGCCCCACATGGCTTTCTTTTCAAGCTTTCTACCCCTTTGAGCCTCCTGCAGATGCAGCTTTGAGCCAAAAGATCTCCTCTGTCTTCCCCAAAGTTGCCTTTGAATAAACCTGTTTCGCTGGCCAAACTGAATCCTGAGTTTTTAGCAGAGCAAAGAGAGTAAAACCTTTTCCTCTTACACATGTGTTTACTTCTAAATTTGGTATAAAAATAATGATTTTAAATAAATATTAGGTTTTACATGAATACATCTGGGGAGGGAAGAAATCAAATACGAGAGACTTTAAGTAGAAATTTCAAAGCTGTGATTCGCCCAATGTCAGAAGGAAATTGCAGCGACTTTCAAGATTCATTCAGTTTCTACCAACGATCTCAGACTCCAACTTCAAAGTGACTTGCAAATCATTGGCAGGAAGCAACCATGAATCACAAGTCTGCCTGCGCATTCCAGATATTTCTAGCCTCTTCTACTTGGAATGACTTTTGAATCACACTCTAGTCTCTTCTTTGACAATCTCCAATGGAGAACTGTAGAAGGAAGAAATTTTGGAAATATGGTTTCAACTTTTCTGCAATTAGAAGTTGAAAAGGGATTATTTAGAACAAAAATTCAGTGAAGGTGCTCTTTGTTCTACTTCTGCTGTTTACCTGAATATATTTTATCTTTATTTATTATTTGTATTATATATTTATTCAATATATGTAATATTGATCTTTAAATCTTGACTTGGACCAGGCTGCTTCAGTTCTGTTACTTCTCTAGTCCTTTTTGGACAACTGCCACAAGTTGTGAGGACTTGGGATGGGTGGAGACAACTACATGTAAAAATGTAAATATTTTTCTGGTAGTTGTAGAGAAAGAGGTGAATAAAAATGATCAGAGAAGTGATTAAATTTTGCTGCCTCTTAAGATGGAGAAAGAAAAGGATTATGGGATAAAAGTTTCTACAAATGAAAAATGTCAAAGAGATCCAGAAAGGAATGTAGTGATTTTAAAACTTTCATTTTAGACCAGCAATACTGGTGTAGTCTTTATAACCTATAGAATTGTAAGATGATAAGTTTGTATTGTTTCAATTACCAAATTTATGGTAATCTATTACAGCAGAGATAGAAAATGAATTAAATTGCTATCTGTAGATTTGACGTATTTATGGCTTTGAATTTCTCCACTTTTTGAAATTGGAATGTCTAAATAATAATTTATATAGTTGATATTTCCAACAGTACTGTTTTGTAATTTTGTCCCTACAAAAGAGCTTTTAATTATCTTTTAAACTATATATTTCTTTATAATTTAACATTTTGTTACTATTTCTTACTAAATGATTATTTTTGATACATATAGATGTTACTAAATTAAAATGTGCATTTCTTTATTCAGACACATTACTGAGTTTATTTGCTTACATAATGATCCTAAAAGTGAATATCTTATCAAGCATATATTATAGGGAGTAGTATTTCCTCTGAAACTAACCATATTTTATCATTTTAATTTCAAACTCTCGACATACTTAAAAAAACTATAGAATTACCGCTGAATTCAAATTGGCATCAAAAATAGTGTGTACTATAGACTGTTGTTGGAAGATATTTCTCTGTTAAAGAATGTTCTTTAAATTTTGGTTCTCAAAAAAGAGTTAGCCTTAAAATTTTAAGTGCATTTGAATTACTCTTTGTTTTTTTTCTTCTTCCCCTCTTCCTCTTCTCCTCTTCATCTTTCTTATTATTTTTCATTTTCTTGTACTTAAAATTGAACCCAGGACCTCAAGCATTCTACACAAGCTCAACCATTGACCTATACCCTCAGCTCTTTCCCTTCTTTGATTTTTGAGATAGACTCTGGCTAAGTTACCCAGGTTGGCATTGAACTTTTTATTTTATTGCTTCAGTCAGTGTAGCTGAGATTAAAAACACAAACCTTCAATCCAGGTTGTTCTTTATATTTTTTTTAAAAAATCTTTTAATTTCATAATGTTCTTTATATTACTCCACAATATATTTTACAGTATTCTTTCCTCATCTTTCAATATAGTGATAGACTGCAATATTTTATGTTGTACTAGAGGATTAATTAAATAAATTCTGAGTTTAGTAAAATAACTGTCAAAACATAGTGTTGAAATTCAAGTAACTTATTTTTAAATGAAGGCCAGTTTAAAATGTATGAATCAGTGGGGCGTGGTGGCGCATGCTTGTAATCCCAGCATTTGGCAGGCTAAGACTGGAGGATCCGGGTTTGCCACCAGCCTCAGCTACCTAGTGAGGCACTCTGCAACTTAGTGAGACCCTGTTTCAAAATAAAGAACAAAAAATAGGGCTGGGGGTATAGCTTGAAGGTAGAATGCCACTGAGTTCAACCCCCAGAAACAAACAAACAAAAAAAAGAATTTTAGAGCCAGGCGTGGTGGCGCAAAAAAACAAACAAAAATCTTAAAAAAATAAATAAATAAAATGTATGAATCTCCAATAAGTCATTGGTTTGGTTTGATTTTCCTTTTCTTCTTTCACTGTTCTCCTGTCATGTATATTTCTTATTCATTCAGTGTAATTAGGATGAGAATAGCATCCAATATTGATTTACATCTTTTTTGCCTCGAAAATGTTCATGCAAAACAGATATGAAGTCAGTATACTTATGTTTCTTTAATATAGAAAGTCCTAAACTTGAAATTATAACAATGGAAAGTCCTATAGAGTTCCATTTATGAAAATGTAACAACTATGCATAGGGAAGACTAACATTTCCCAACCATTTCCACTTCATTTCTTTCTTTTAAAGAATGTATTTACATCAATCTTTAATGTAAGATCGGACCACATAGATTTGCAATGTGGCCTGTAGAAGCTGTCATACACTCCCATCTAGTACACTTATATTCAAAGGGGTTATCCAAACAAAGGCTTATAATTTCATTCTGGATATCTTTTAAGATGAGTCCAAAAGTACACATAGAAGGAAATGTGTAAAAATATTTTCAACATCAATTTCAATTCAAAGCTTACTCTAAAACTTAGTGAATGCAAGTTCAATGGAAATTGTATAAATTACATGACAAAAAGAACCCGAAGTTTTGTTTTATCCTTTTTGAATAATTTATCATATACTTTAATAGATGTAAAGATTTAAAGGATACCACTTTGAAATAATTGCATAGAGTATCATCATCACACATCAATATCAATTTTATCATGCGCAACCCTAAATATAAATATTGGATTGCCTTGACTATTGAGCAAACCTGAATGTTTCCTTTTTAGTAAGCTGGACCGTGGATCACATAGCACTTTTTATTTAAATTAAGTCAATTAAAATTAAGACAGTCTTCTTTTTGATTGAAGTAATTTTGCAGCAAATTGAAAGCCAGAGCTGCCATTTTCCATGATTGCTTTGCATACTAAGTAAAAACTGAATTGCATCCTATAGTATTTTATGTCACTTCAGTATTTACAATGACTGACAGCAATCCATATTTAGCAACACACATATCTATAAACTTTTCATGACAGAACTTGAGTTGTTTAAGTTTTTTCTTTTCTGTATTCCACAAGTCATTGTCATTATCTATTCCATTTAGGCTGAAAAGAAACCCAAAAGGTCAGATGATAGCACTTTCGGGAACAAATAAGTAAGCAGACAAACACACTAACTTATAAAATACAGGTTTTTAAGATGCACAAGTCCCTGAAATGCTTTATCCGACATTATTAAAAAGTGTACTGCAAGAAAGTGTATGTGTGTATGTGTGTGTGAGTGCTGGTCTATGCACACATGAAGTACATGTACACATATGTGCATTTAGGAATTAGTAGCAAATAAAAGCATTTTAATTTTGATTTCTAAATTCAAGAGAAAAAGCAAAGGAGTTCATTCTATCCTTAGTGTTTCCCTTCTTTCCTTGCTCTAAGCCTATTTAAATGTATTCATTCAATAAATACTTGTTGAATGACCAATGATTGTCATGTACTTCAGAGGCAGACATTAAAGAACAAAACAAAGAAGATCTCTGTCTTCGGAGACATGGCATTACATTTATAAGGTAGTAAAAATAAGTAAACATGATGAATAACAGAATGTGTATTATAAAGGGACTGTTAAGAAAATAGAGCAGAAGAGGAGGCAGGACAGAGAGAAAGTAAGGGATAGATTTGATGTGTTAGCTGGGTTGTTTATGGTACCAAAGATATATGTTGGAAAAACATTCCAAGAAGATGAACTATCTCATACAAAATGACAGAGAAATATACCTGGCCAATTCACAGAAGATTAAAGGGGTCAGCATAGTCTGTGAAGGTGAGTAAAAGTGAAAGGAGGTCAGATTGGTAAGCATTAACCAGAACATGGAGCACTTATAGACAAGCTTAAGAACTTTGACTTTCCATTGCAGGATACTAAGCAGAGCTTCTATCAAGAAAATGAGACTGCAACCTGAAGGAAATGTGATGCTCATTTGGAAAGGGATATAGCATTTGGAAGAATGAGAAATTTTGAGACTCTAAGCAAATTGTGAAAGAAGCATTTCTGATGATTGAGGTTTGGGGTGGCAGAGAAATAAAGGCATAAAGAATTACTTCAAGGATTTTGTCCGCAGCAACTGGGAAGATGGACTTGCCAGGAATTAAATAGGCAATAAATCAATGGAAATTGGAGTCTTGAGGTTGTGGCCATGAGGTCATGAGATGATACAGGAGTAATAATAGATAGAGAAGAGAAGTGGACCAGACTGCATCTTGGATCATTCTATCATTTCAAATGTTAAAGAGAGGATACCTGCAAAGAAGACTCATAAGGAGAAGACAATAACAGAGTTTTTTTGTTTGTTTGTTTTACATGTTACTTTTCTGGAAGCCAAGCAAACAGTTTCAAGGAGGTAAAGTGATCGCTGACGCCAAATGATGCAAATCAGTTACATAGAGAAGATTGAGAAATTATAGGATTGAGCAGTTGGAAATCATTAGTGATGCAGTGGGGAAGAAAGGAATTAATGAAATAAAAGAAAAGCAATTAGAGTGAGCAAACAAAATGTCTTCTGAGAAGTTTGGTACAATGAAATAGGGTAGCTGGAGAGGAAAGCCAATTATGAGAGGCATATTTATGTATATTTTTTTAATATGAGAGAAATAACAGTATTTTTTAAGATAGAAACGAAGATATGGTATAAGGCAGTATATTGATAGTTATTCTGTGGATCTACTTGTTAATGGAATTTCTGCTTCAGCTACCACAGTTTTCTCAGTAAAATTTTCTCATTTAAAAATGAAGAGGAGAAAGGTGTTGGGACTTGATAAGGGAGATGTTGTGAAATAGACATCTACAAGAAAGTGGTAATGTGTTTGGATTTAGGGAATTCAGTAGGATTGACTTGTGGCATTAAAATACCACTTGAGCAAAAGAATGTTATTTGTAGTAAAATGGATGAAACTAGAGAATATTACAGTACATGAGATCCCAGCCAGACTCGGAAAGTCAAGGTTCAAATGTTTCCTCTCATATGTGGAAACTAGTAAGCAAATAGAAACAAAAGGGACTTTCAGTATTTGAGGAGAGAGACCAGTGGAATAGTGAAGGGAAGGGATAAGGGATGGAAGTCATGGAGGCAAAAAGGAATTACAGGGAGAGGGGGGTAGTGGTGTGGGACCTAAAGGGAAAGTCACAATGACCTGTGCTTATGTTTATTTGTGTGACTTTGTACTTCACTGAGATGTAAAATTACAATGTACTGATATAAATATTTTTTAAAACATCACTTTAGGTGGATATGTGTTTAATGTTGGGCCAATCATAAATACAAAGTAGACTTTGTCTACATTCATTTATACCTGATGCACAGATTCCAGCATAAAGTAGGCAGATACTACATAACTCAATTTAAAGAAATATGATGTTTAGCTCACTAAGTATTAAAAAAAATAAAAGAAAAAGGAAGAGGTAAAGGTAAACAACTTGTTTGGACATGCCTAGTGTATAGAACATGGGACAGAAAATAACTTCAGGAACTCATAAAGCGACTTGTTTGGACGTATCAGCATATGACTCACGTCAACATGTCTGTGCTGCAATTGATAACAGACCTTTGCCTCATAAATCTATTACTGTGTCTGATGGACTTTTGCCATTAATACACTGGTGAAAATGACAAGTGCCTGGTAAGGTTTGACAGGCTTCCAAAGACAATTGACAGCATTTACAGAAACCAATAGGATCCCTATAAAAGAGTAGCTATTTTGACACTGAGCTATTGCTGATGCCATATGAGTCTACTGTGTATACCACCCCAATCCAGCAACTTTGCTTTGCCCTGCTCTTTGCTGAATGAGGCTCAGTGAGACTCTTGAGCCTTCTCATTGCCTAGACCAACTTTGGAATCTCGTCTTCTATTTTTGGACTTGGTTCAGTATCTCCTTTCCCCTGCTTGTTTGTAACTAGTTATTTGTTAGGTATTTGAAGTATTCTAAGTGCTAGGACTTGTATATTGTTTCATATACGTGTTCAGCCTAAATTTTAGATTCGCTAGGGTGAAGTATATTGTTTGATGCTCATTCATAACTAATTGGCTCATGGCAAGGCAGCTGCCCAGCATCTCAACTAGCTTAATCATATTTATAGAATTCACTAACAATTCCCCACATGCTGTAAACTTTGAGTGTTGAATAAACCTCTTAACATTGTGAAAAGACACAAATCACCGTTGATGTGACTTAATTGTCTTAGCACCTTGAGGGCCATTGCTCATGACACATGGGAATAAAGATAAAGTTCAATGAGTAATTACACTGAGTGAAAGTGCATTTTAATCTGGGAAAGCAGAAGGATCCATGGGCAATGGTGGGACTCCGCAGGCTACAACCCACAGGACAAAACTAGCTAGTCATCTGTTTTTGGTAAATAGCATATAACTGCAACACAGCAATGTTTACCAATATGCATGATTATTTTAGCACTACAATGGCAGAGACCACATGGTCTACAAACATTTGTTATCTATATGTAGGACTATATTATGAATTTTGTGGGACCCAGAGATTTTTTTTTCAATTTTGTGACACTTTTACATATCTTTATAGATATATATTATCTCTCTCACCATACAATATATTTCAAATTATGCATATAACAGACTACATAGAGAAAGGGACATATAAATACATTTGAAAGTATGCATGTGTGTATTTGTGTAACTATATATTTGATAGAGGAAGAAAAAAGAAAAAAAACACAGGAAAGAGAAAGAGAATGGGGGAGAAAAATGTTATATCTACTAGGCCTAATGAGCAAGTTCCTGCCTTTTATAGAAAATATTTGTCAACTCCTAGAAGAGATTACACTTTTGAATAAATACACACACATGCATGCACACAAAAACTGAGAATATTATAAAGTTCTCAGAAACTTACATTAGAATATTATAAAGTTATCAAGTAACAGAATATTATAAATAAGGTATTATGTTAGAATATTACAAAGTTATAAAATAGCTTAGAATATTATAAATACATTTTCCTACTTCAGGAAAGCACTAATAACCTCCTTGGATCTTCTATATCATGTATTTTTTAAGATTAATTTTCTAAAACAATTTTGTAAGAAATTAAATGAAATGGTTTTGTTGTTGTTAGCTTATTTTATCATACTTTCTACATTTCTACTTTCAATTGTTATATTATCAATCATGAAATTTATATTATATATTATTTATACTCTCTATTATTATTAGATACATACTTAGAAACATATTATGTGGTGAAAGAGATCATATATATCTATATAAATATGTAAAAAGGGGCCACAATACTAAAAGGAACTGTCATAATCCTGAGGAAATAAATCTCTGTCCTAGACTTAAACATATACTTGTTTTTAAAGCCCACAGATGTTAGGTTGTCTTTCTCTGTCATCTCAACCATGAGTCTATTCACATGGTAACCAGGGTAAAAAAATATTTAATATTTGCTGAATTTTCAGAAGGAACAAAGTAGATGATGAATTAAAATTTTAGATTTTAAACTTGGGGTGCACAACAGTAATTCACTATTGACTCCAAACAATGATAGGCAAAACTGAGGTTGCCCAAAGCACTGTTTTTCAGAAGTTTCTATGCATGTAAATTAGAATTGATTCTTCTCCGTGATAAGTAAGCGAAAGCATGTGGGCCTGGGTTAATGAGGGGCTGCTTTCTGAATAAGTAAAATATCTACTTAGTGCTTATAGAAGACAGGAATGCGGAATGGAAAAGATTCAGGGAATATTTTGGTCTAAATGTCAAGGACAATTTAAGTAAAATAATAGAGGAGGAAGAGGCAGAATATGTGAAATGAATAAAAACTAGGTTTGCTTAGTTATGATATAGGATACAAGCAAGAATGTCTTAGGATCCACATTATACTGGTTATAAAAAGGAGCAGAAAAAAATGATGCAAAGATTTTTCCTTGACCTTCTTGAAGACCTAGAGCACCCATGTGCACATATTTTAGAAAATAATGAACCCATATGTGTGATGACAATTATATTTTTATAGTATCATTTAATTTATAATAATTTTAAATTTAAGATCTCATTTGATCATGTGCTCAGGATAATTTATAGCATACAAATACCATAGTTTTAAATTCATTTGCTTGTGGGGTATAGTGACACATGACTGTAATCTCTGTTCTGGGGAGGCTGAGACAGGAAGATAACAGGCTCAAGGCCAGCATGCAGTAATTTAGCTAGATCATGTTTCAAAATAAAAGGTAAAAAAGACTGGAACTTTAGCTCAGAGGTAGAATGCGCTCGAGTTCATTATCCGGTATCAACACACATACATACATACATATATACATATATACATATATACATACATACATACATAAATAAATAAAATAAATTCACTTTGCTTACTCTAGTTCTTATAACAATGACTAAGTATCTTCTGGGTACTATGTCTTATTTATGATCTAGAAGTAAAAATATGAGTGAGACACTTTTCTTTTTTTTAAATCTTTTTTATAGTAACATATTTAAAATTTTTTTGGGGGGAGAAACATACATACATTGTCTTTGTTGTAGGAGTCTAATATATTTTGTTGAATATGAGTAAATAAATCAACCATTTTTTTAATTTCACCATTATAAATGAACATCCTATAATTCAAAACATACTCTACACATAAAATACAATTCTTTACATACTCTATCCCAGTAAATGATAGGACTTTTGAAATGTAAGTTGTACATGCTGTCTATCCCAATAGTTCTTTTTATTTTAACTGTGCGTACAATCTCCCTAAATTGAGCCAAGAAGAAATCGAAAACTTAAACCGACCAATAACAATCAAAGAAATAGAAACAGCAATAAAGAGTCTACCATCAAAGAAAAGTCCAGGACCAGATGGCTTTCCAAGCGAATTTTATAAAACATTTCTAGAAGAGCTAACCCCAATACTCCTCAAGCTATTCCGTGAAATAGAAAG